>JTDE01010126.1:0-13096 GCA_014338405.1 Paragonimus skrjabini miyazakii | reverse complement strand
GTGCACCAGTAATCGGAATGAGTCGTCAACGTCTTTTTCACTGTCTCGCCGGACTGGGTTGGCCCCACATTACCAGTTGAGTCAGACTGTTGAGTCAATAGCTCCGAGAAGGATCCTCTGAGAAAACCCTGCTTGTCGCTTTCTAGATCAGGATTTTGAGTCAAAGGCAACAGGTGGGGTCTCTCAAGGAAACCATATATATTTTCGCTTCTTCACACCCCCAGATGGAACTGTCGCGTCAGAGATTCAATGCGATATCTTACATATCGATCGGGAACACGTTCCTGGACGAAGGATATTGTCTGTCGGAATCAGGAGTGTGCGTACGCTGCTGGATCGATGCAACATCGGATGTCCGGAACACCACACCGCACTGACCGTCATTGAAGTGAGCCGCCGTGGAATCGGTTGTCGCAGATTTGAGTGAAGCAAGACCTGAAGATCAAGATAAATCCGAGAATCAGGTGCTGAGTACCTCCTCCATTGAATAATTTATCCGGCAGACGGTGCTCGGGAGCACGGTGTCTGTTCCGCAATGGCCGATTGCATCAATTCACTGGTGACATGTGAACCGCATGACATCAGCTCACCAATCATGTAGATGCGTCCGCTACTCGGTCGAGTGAAGTCTGCCACAATTTTCAGTGTTTAAAATTACGTGCAACACCAATGATACAAACGACCAGTTCTATGGTCAGCTGTTCACCACAATCCGCTTGACATCCGTGAGTGGTCGATTGTTTGTTCTGGGCGACATCAACGCGCGAGTCTGGTCGAGAGTCCTCTCAACACACAGCATTGGCGCGGTCAACTAGAACGGTTATTGTTCGCTCCATCTGTGCGCTACTCACTGGATGGTTATCACAGACATCTGGTTCCAGGTGCATGCGAACGACACCACAATGTGGACTCACCCACGAAGCGGTCATCACCGTCTACTTAATTACGTGATCACACGACGGCGTGGCGTTCGCGAATTGTGTATCACGTGAGTGAGGTTTGGGACTGGATGTAACACAGATCACAGGCTAGTCAGAACTGAATTGTTCATTCATGTTTGCAAGCCCGTTTATTGTAGATCATCCGGACAAACGCAGAGACTGGATGTTAAACAATTACGGCACTCATAGATAATGACTACACTTAAACGTGTAGTTGCCATTGCAGTTGAAGACGTTCCTATATTCATTATCCTCGAGAGCATGTGACAACATCTTGGGAAACATGTAATGGCAGCTGTGAAACCCAATTTCACATTTCACGTTACTCTACTCACATGTTTACAGCTGTATGTTTTTACTATCTAATTTGACGTGACTCGTCCGTTTGCAACGCTTGATTTTACTCAACCGTTTCATATGTCAACACTTAATTCTTTTCCATAAACTCTATATCGGCCATAATCAATTGAACTGTATTCGATTTTATCACTTATATTTTGATTCCTACCACAAGCAACCACATTTGTTTATATGTGTAACAGTAACGCACTACATATTTTACCGCTGGAATTAACTGGACTCTTTGTCACGCTTTCGCTGCACTGTTATATGCGTTTGTAAACCTGGTCAACCAGGTTCGATAACAGTATATATATATATATATATATTCGTATAATCTTCTGCCCTCTGCCCATTTTAAGATGTATATATATATATATATATATATACATATATCCAGCCCAGACCGTGCGTAAGACTAGGCTACCTGAACGCATAATTCGAATCTTCTGGTGATTTAACAGCAGCGACTATTGAGAAGTTAGGTAATCAACACAGAAAATGCCTAGACTGATTCGATAACAACTACAAAGCAGCTATCTTAAAACTGATTCGAGGGAATAATGTAGTGTTTGGCATTTCCACATTGGATCCGGATAATGAAGACAAAAGTGCCGCAGTCAGGAGTGTTCTCTTCCAGCTCGCTGAACGTCTCAGCGCAATCATGGACGAATGGTGGAAATAGCGATGTGATCTGATACAAAGCTATATGAACCGTCAACCGCACAATGTCCTATAATCCACTTAGGGCGATTTTCGGTTCGGCCATTCAATCTGCTATTGTACTGTTCGACGGAGACTGGTTTAACGTAAATTCCTAGTGTTCCGGAGGAGCAGTGTGTATTCCGAGGGAGTTGCATTACGATCGACACGGTGTTTGGTGCTTGACAGGTTTAGGGGAATTGCCGTGACCGCAACCAGCCTGCGTATGCCATGTTTGTGGATTTCGTCAAGCTGTTTGATCCCGTGAGCAGTAAGGCACTGTGGGTGGTGTTTGGTGATTTTGGATGTTCAGGCAACTTCTTGAATTTAAGTATCGTGAGTATGCTCGATTTAGTCATGATAACAAATGTGCTACATCATCAGGTCAAATACAACACATTACCATGGGCTCGTCGGTGGTTTTGCATCAGTAGTATGAAGGACAACCCGTATTGTCGAGTTAGTCAACCTCGTAAGGTAACACCAGTAATTTGGGTTTTAAACCATTTTGGGAATATTGGTACTCCTGCGTAACATTTCGATCCGGGTTTTGGATACATGACCATGGGAGGTTCAGTATTTTGATCAGACGTTTCTGTGAGCCTAACGGGGATGAGTGTAAGCGGATTGCGATGACTTCTGCGATGGCTAGTGGACGATTGTTGACCCAATTCGATTGGACACCACAGACTCGCTGGATCAACTTAAACGAATAGGCCGGGTTGACCAGATGGTTTGATTGGATCAAGTGCGCAGTAACAGCCGATGAGTAAACTTTTATCTTTCGTCGAGCTAGCCTCGCTGGATGATGCTTCCAGATGCGTGGCTTGTTGTTGAACGGAACGCTTAACACAAAAGGAGGCAGCATGTGCAGACATTATATCTTTTAGCTTGAGATGTAAAACTGGTGTATAGGTAAATCATACACGTAGTTGAACCGTGAAATTGGTTTTGTTAGGTGCTACGTAAAGTTTCCCGGTTATATTTTCAGTATTGCTATCGCCTTTGAATAGTAATGAAATATAGGTAAGATTTTGTCTGCAATTTGCGATATACCCACCGTTGTGCTACTTATCATGTGCTTACAAACAAACTGTTCTAGATTGTCACTTCCAATGATTGCGTTAAACATAAACTGTTTTTCTTCTTCTACAATGTCATCTGATCACATTCTCACGGCTTCGTCTAGGAAACACCGGACTAAGTTCTTCTTCTGTCTCAAGGGTACAAAGCTATTAAAATGGGTATACTGTCCCGACCAGGATGCTTTGCGATAAACTTCACGTTGTATTGTGTCATCCTCACCGTGTGACATGGACACGTCTAACAATGTTATACGAACGGATGACTTGGGTTTCAGAGTGAAGTGGACAATTTTGTAGGTATAGTTGAAGTGTATCAGTGTTCCCGTGAGGCATTTAGATTCATCTGCCATGCAGATAATATCGTCTGCATAATGTTTACAAAGGACAAATGACTTTGCGTGGTCTGATAATGAACTACTTTCAAGCTTTGCCGTTAAAATAACGGTCAATAAAAGCCTAACGGTGACCCTATTTCTAATCCGTCTGTTTGACGGTATAAATTTGCGGAAAATCTAAACTGAACAATGTAGGTGCAGCGAAAGGGAAGCTGTTTCAGCTCATCTACTGGTATCTCCACGTTTAGGTCATTGCTGTCTATATACAGACCGAGAAACTCAATCAGACTATTGCGTGTTGACAGGAAGATACAATTGTGTGAATTGACCTCTGATGATTTTGGGGAAGCAAGGCTGCGTCTTAACCGCAGTTCTGTTCGGTTTATTTCCGACTGAAATGCTAACAGTTTCTATTCAGAACTCGGTGGACAGTGTTGAGATTGGTTACCACATGAATGGCTGCTTGCTGAATTTCCGATGTTTCGGCGCTCTATACGGACTATCTATCTTAATGATGCGCATGCTTCTGTTCGCAGATGATGATGCGCTTTTAAGCATAACGAGGATGAAATTCAGCGACTAGCCATGGTTTCCACGACCGCGGCATCCAACTTTGACTTCGGTATCAATAGAGATAAACCATTCGTTTACTTTCAGCTTCCTGCAGGTTAGGGTTCTGGGCCCATGCCTGAAATCAGCACCAACATTGTGGATTGTGTTCGCAAATTTCTGCTACTTGGCTAACAATCTGTCGACAGATCTGTCCGTGGGCCATCAGTTGCGAGCTCGTGTGGCGAGGATTATTTTTTACGTTTGGACGTCTTGATAGACATGTCTGGAAAAACCGCAGTATGAGAGTGTCTACTAAGCCACTTGTTCACCGCTTAATGGTGCTGTCTGCTGACTAACAGTCAGTAAAACTCGAACGTTGCGTTAACTGGGTCTCTCCCATTTATACTGTTTAAGACGATTTTTTTGATATTCGGTAGTCGGACAATGTTCTGAACACCAAGGTATTTCGGCAAGCGGATATAGCCGGGACTTACGTCACGCTGATATTCAACCAGCTCCGTTGGCTAGGACACGTCCGTAAGATGGACGGATTCCGAAGCAGCTGTCATATTGTCCAGTGAAAGCAGGTAAGCGAAATCGTGGTGGTCACAAGCCGAGATGCTAGAATGTTATCCAACTACCTCTTTCCCGTCGTACTATTGACTTTACATTGTGAAACGGACCGTTTTGAGGAGTATTATTTGGTCGGGTATCGGAAGTTTCAATAGGCAACTTTTGCTCGATCGTGAACTGAAGCGCGTCTATTTTTTCTGAGAGGTAAAAGTTTCTCTTTCTTACTAGCATACCAACTAGTTATTTAGCATTGGCCAGCTTTACACAAAAGCCTCACTCATACGATTCTCGATGTCATTGCTTCAGGTTTACGCTGAATTCGTAGTGTATGAGTGGAACCACAGATGGTGTAGCGCAAGCTGTAAATATCCTAGTAATTATTGGAAATAACAGAGCAAATTCTGACAAATTGTTAGGATATAAGATTCATGCATCTTTGTCCAACCGTCAGAGTTACACTTCCAATGAAGAACCCAAAGGAAAGTCATTGAGCGAAGTATTTTGTCAGGAAATTGTATCGAGTGATACATATAGGTTTCAGATAGATTGAACATTAGCCACAATTGATCGAAGCTGTCGCATTCCCATAGACTTTCCAGTCGGCCCCTCTCGAACAGGACAAGCACTAGACTCGAGTTTTGCTCTCATTAGAGCTTGTCAGTTGTGCATATCATCCTCACTGCCGGGACTTGAACCACGGCCACGCTGTTCATGAGGCAACCGTGTTTACCACTGCGCCATTGACTTCACATTAGGCATGACTGAATTATCATATATGAACGCTCAACCACTTTCGTTTGTAAGTAATAATCAGGTTGTCCGATCGCCTCAAGAGAAGACACAATTACCGTCTGTTAACTCCAATCGGTTTGTCAATAGGTTTGTCAGTCACACTGGTAAATCATTTGGACAGTCATGTAAACTATTACCTCTATGCCATCAATCGGATTGAGTCAAGTTGACATGTCATGGTAACCACAGCCCGGGAGAACTAATCGGGTGAGTGACTGACCTTGCCCTTCAATCTCTTTCTGCAGCGATATGGCAGTAACATGGATGATCCTCTTGGCAAAGTGTAAACAACTTCTGCAAAATGGTAGAGTGCATATGACCTCATGTTAACTGTTTATAGCTGCAAACTCAGTGTGTTCTGTTCTAAGGTTACTCCGTGTTAGCACCGTTTCACCTTTGCCAGTTGGTTCAATATCATCCAAGTTGATAAGGTTTGGTTATTAAACAAATAGAGTGTAGTAGTCTTTGTTTATCAAGTCTGTAAATATGAAAAGTCTTGATGCGTCGTCTATTTTCATCTGCACTTGATCCAGTAGAGTGTTTAGGCTGATAGACAATACGACGGGTTAATTCCGAAGTTGCACTGAGTTTCAGCCACTCTCTCATGCTCACGGTCATTCGATCAGTGAAATTCTGTTTGCCGTTTATTGGTATCATTTCCTATAATATAACCAATAATGAACTAGAACAAACGGTATATTGCGCTGTCATTTGTGTTTTCCGGTTTTTTAGTAGGAGACCTGTAATTATTGACGTTATCGCGTTAGCTAATTTCATAGTTGTTGAACAACAGTAAAAATGCATCACACATCCCACGTGGTGAAGATGTGTCCAGTAAACCCCGCCAAACTCCGTTTCGCAGTGAACCGGTCCAATCTTGAGAAAGCTGTAACTGCATTTCATCGTCATTCGAAATTCCGCAGACTTCCCTGTCATTCGACGGATGATTAATTCCCAATGTATGTTTGAAATCCCCGGCAAATGACCAATTTCCTCGTCCTAGTGCAGAAACAATACCGACTTCATCATTTCACGGTATTTCGGATGATTCTACAACTAGTGTTTAAATAGTTCCTTCATCGAATGCACTATAATGCGTCCATCTGACAACTCAAAAAGTTGAAACACTAAGTTCTAAGTGTTTCAGATATTTATACTTAGACGTCAGTGCAGAATATTATTATGTACCAATTGTCTTTAGTTCAGAAAAATTCTTCCATTTTATCCGTATTCCTGCTCTATCGAGAATTGCCCGGTTGTTCGAATGTTGATTGATTACGCCGAGAAAGTTGAAATGTATATAACCGAATTGCAGACTTGAACTGGTGAGTTGAAAAGTGAGGATCAAAATGTTGTACTGCAAGATGTGTTACTTGGTGTATTTCGCTCTATCCCATTTGATACAACGTTACTAACTGCGTGGACAACGAATAGTCTACTTGGAACCCAAGAACAAGAATGGAGTTTATCGGATCTTGATGGCTGAAATCAAAATTAGTAGTGAACAGGTATTGGCATGTTCGCCAAGCTTGAAATTTAAGTTGCAAACATTTCATCACCAAGTGAGGTGACATCATCTGTGCGTAAGTATTTCAGGGTATAGTTTTGTGCATAGAGTCTGGTGAACAAAATTTGACCACGCCATCACACAAAACTTAAATGAATGATATTACTTATCATGACAAGTGATGGTTACACCCGAGTTTGTTCTCCAATGAAAGATATCGAGACCATTCAGTGTTTTTCGGTGGATTTGGTATACACTGATCAAGAAAATTTGCAGCGTGAACGACCGCTCTTCCACTACGTTCAGTTTAAGTAGTTTCAATCACAATAGTAGATCCGCAACAGAGTTTGCCCAGCACATCCTGCATCCCAAAAGTGTCAGTCAGTTTAAGTGATCGACATCAGCAGAGACACTGGTATATAACATCCATCCTTCATTTGCTCTGCTTTCGTTTATGCGCACCTGCTCTTTCATGTACTTGCAATACTAATGTTTGTGTTTTTTATCTTCAGTTCACATCTGAGGAGTCAATCTATAAATAAAATTGAAAATCTTGTAATCTTTCAAGCACACGCCATGGGAAACAAAAATCTGTATCTCGTGGAAACCCTGTTGCAGAATTAATACACTCGTTAATTCCGTTTTCTGATCGACATTTATCTTGCTGTCACTCTCACCTTACCATTTCAAACTGGAATACGTGGGTTGTCTTTAATTCTCGGTGGGATATGTCACGTGTAGTGGCAATCCTATAGCAATACCGCCGTAATATCGTCTAGTCAGAAGCCTGACACAATCTATTCAACGGACACACATTTTGGCTTCACTGCACAGATTCTGTCGCACTAATTCACTGTTATTCCCTCTAACTAGCATCAGGACTATTAACTAATCACCCTGACTGGATTCACTGGTTACATTTCATGACAACATTATCTCAGTGTGTTCATCATAGTTCTCTTAAGATCAAGGTCTGAATACGAAACTCATATAACTGGATTTTCACCCAACTCTGCGCGCGCCAATCTGCCGCAGTGTTTGAGGTAGAACCGCCTATTGGACCATCATCCGTAGTAGTCATCTCGAGGCTGACAATCGTCAAATGTAATCATTTGTCATAACCACCACGGCATCTGTGTTTCTTACCCCCTGCAGTCACGTAACTAATGCATCAATTTTCGAGAGGGCTCGTCGCCCAGCCCTAACGGTTTGTCTACGAAAGTGTTGCACCCTGTACATGCTACTACATCTACTTGATGGACTTGTTTCTATCCCTTGTTTCGTTTTGTTATTTTCTATTCGTTTTCAAACGTTGATTTCTGCCGAAAGAGTGAAAACATGAAAGACAGCTATCACTCACAACATTTCCCTCGATCACTATAAACTCCCTCCCAGTCGAGTGTCTGTCCGGGGCTTCATTTTGGCACACTCGATCACTTAAGTCGGTCTTCCCACACATTTTGTGCTCTATGTATTATAAATAATACTAACAATAGCAAGGCTACATTTATTTCCGTTTTACAATAAAACTGCGTTAAGCTTCAGTTGCTGACTCTTTTCTATGGAATAATAACAGTTCAAAAGTTGAGAAGGGTTGCGGATTCAGTGTTTTCAATTTTCGATGGTGCAGCAAGTTGAATTGGTAACAAATGCTGTTTCGCTGATTCACGTTCTACTCTTTTTTTAATTCCCCAGTGTTTTCTGACGTTTGCGATGAAAGCCTAAAAAATATTTATCACTCATACAAATAGAACAGTACCCTTCGTTTTGTCGGGTCTACCAAACACAGGAAAGTTCAGAAAGTCAGTCAAAACGACCTATCTTGAAGCTCAACTGTGCGTGAGTTCTCTTTCAACACCAGTAATCATATCACAACTCAAAGACAAACTTCCATGTTCTACAACCAGTTGCTGTGTGTACTCATTTGTTTGCTCGTGTCGAGCATCACACATTGGTCGTACAACAAGACGATTTTCCGATAGAATGCATGAATATCATTCTGCTTGGTTGAACAGTGGTGTGATTAGTAGGGTTTCAGGCACAATTACTGTTCATTTGACGGATTATAATTAATCCCACAGTAAGAAAGATGCTTTCCAGATTGTCTACCAAGGGTCAATAAGTCGAGCAAAATTGGTGATTCCGAATGTTGACCTTTGCCGAAGCCATCAGTATCCGATTTCACAACCCTGACCTCTGTGCTCAGAAGGAGTTCGTGCGGACACTTAACCCGCTCTGGTTCACAATGAATCAGACTCACAATGTGAAA
The DNA here is from genome assembly GCA_014338405.1 of Paragonimus skrjabini miyazakii. NCBI lineage: Eukaryota > Metazoa > Platyhelminthes > Trematoda > Plagiorchiida > Troglotrematidae > Paragonimus > Paragonimus skrjabini miyazakii. The sequence continues at coordinate 4,001 of JTDE01010126.1, read as the reverse complement.
CAATGTTGGCGTTATTGTTAACAAACGCACAACCTTTAATCTCCATTGATTGATTTGCTTACCCACCCTGATTAGTGTTTGCATATATTGTGATTAACCTGAGTATCAAACACAGAAGACGAGTCTTGTTCGCTACTTTGCTGCTCAGATTATCTTTTCTGTAAATTCGCAAAGCCAACAAAACAAAGGCAGACTACCGTTCGTCCGAAGCATAAAGCTGACACCTGCAATTAAGTTCTTTCCCAGTCACTGTTTGAGCTCCTAATACAAAGGTAGCAATCAGGAAGCGTCAACGATTTCGAAAATTGCCTTAAGCTTGTTATCACTGCATTCCGGGGATTCCGTTCCCAAAAGTTTAACTCGCATTGACGCATTGTAGCCAAGCGCCCATGTTTGCCAGCAGACAGTCAGAGTTAAGTAGAAATATGTCTCCATTGTAAATGTACTTGCGAAGTACATATGCCTACGGTGATCACGTGTCTCGTCTCAGAATGCGCACACCAGGTGTCGGCATCGAATTTGGAAGTGCGTCACATAGCCCCCCATGCAATGTTTTACTAGGTTGGACACCTCACGAAGTTATGTATGACTGCAAGGGCGCGCAAAGTGAAGGCATATGTTGCATTACGTGAACGCTTCGATTTGCTCTCGTCACTCGCCAAAGTATGCCGGTCAATCTTTACGCAGATTACATATCTCAACAAGGGGTGAACCGAGCAACCAAGCTAGTTTCCATCTTTCACACACTGATGAAGTAAACAGTTACATGGAAAGCAACGATTTCTGGGCACACAAAACAAATTTTGTCTCATTAACACTGTTTAGTAAAACGCTTACAACTTGTGGTCATTGTTATGTAAAAATGTTTTGATAAATCTCATAGGATCAATTGGGTTACTAGTTTACTGAACACTGAAGCCGAGTTCTTCGAGTTTGCTAAAATCAACAGGTCGTCCATTATATTGTAGTTAATAGCCACCCGGGAATATGCTGAGCCATAACTTGATACCGTTACCGGTCGATTCTACTATGTAAACAGCTGGAGATGAACTAGAGTGTTACGTGAGAAACAGATGGATGGGTTGGATGTGTATTATCTTAATGGCGAGTTGACCATCTAGCGCCTAACAGGATGCACAGTTGGAGAGCTCGATAAGTAGTATGTAACGTCAATGTCAAGTCATGGCTCAAGTTATTGATTAACTGGTTACCGCTAGCTAGTTTCCGTGTTGTATTCGTACTGTGGATACCCAACAGAATTTCAAGATAACACTTATTCAATCGTTGCTTTTTGATAAGCCTCTATTTTTCCTCAGTTCATCCGCTATGCGGATTTCAGGTGCTGTGAACTGGTTTTTTACCAATCCAACTTTGTAGGCATTACGTAAGCATTCCACTGAATAGTCATTCAAACCTGCCCATCTCAGAATATGGATTCTATTGTGCATGCTATAACTACACCGTCAACATGTTTCCAGCTTACATATTTGAAATCAACCGAGGTGTTTGCCGTATGAGGGTATGGTCCTGAAGATAACATAATGAAGTATACAAAATTGCCTTCTGTCTGAAGATCAAACCGTATAAGTAATCAAAAATCTCATAGAGTGGTACATGATAAATGAAAGTCAACGTCACCCTAAGTGGTTCCAAATACTTTCTGCCACCTCGAAAGATCTTCAAACAAAAAAGGAGGATAGAATATGAAAAATCTGGATAAGAATGCCAAATAGCCAGAAACCCAGGTTCATGGCGCCAGAAACACAGGAATCAAAAGTGACATTTCTGCTAACGGAAACAATAATGCAAAGCAACGATTTGTGGCAGTGCCAACTGTTTTGGATGGCTGATGTACTTTTGTAGTGGTTTCCTTGTTTCATATTTCATTTCGCTTACTTTCTGTAACTATTGCATCAAACGAGAATGTATACACTTGTTTGACTTAATAAAGAATCAGTGCAACATACTTATGAATAAATTCTCGTATACATACATTTCCGTTCTTCCTATAACGCCAGTTATTGACTGTTAGTTAAAACATTCATTGTTTTCTTGCATTTCAGCTCTATTGCTTCGCATCATCAACTAGGCTCGGAACACCTCGAATGCTTCCCAATCACAAAGACATTTCATGAACATTGTTTATTCTCGGTGAGTGGGTGGTGAAAAAGTTGATTGAACTACAATAATTGCCGATACACAATAAAGAGTGAACTCAAGACCTGAACTCATTGCGGATAAACGATATTCATGAGAAGTCCTATGGTATTGGAGAATCATTTGAGGTGTTCCAAACGTACCTAATGCTGCCAAACGGTGCAGCTGAAAATTAGTCCAACAGTGGAAGATTTTAGCTGGCTGTCAGTCACAGGCATTGCAAGTACAACTGACACGCGCGCATAGCAGAGTTTATTCAAAAGTGCTGTGTCATTTGTTTTCATCAAGTCAAACAAAAATGTGCAGTGCGGTCTGATGCAGGGTTTACGCGAGATTGGTGAAGTGAAGCATGAGTCAACGAAGCGCCACAAACCCAATATCTGATTTAACCTGTAATTTTCCATTGAGACCCATTGTAGCTCATTTTTTCAATAAAAGTTAATGAGACCAATATGAATATTTATCTACCTTTGTATATCTGGTTAATTCTGAAATGTTTCAGTCCGGAGCTGAAGATTGCAGTAATCTCATTGAGGCTGCATAATTTTATTTTTGCTAGATAACGATGCTTCACCTTTCGTAAAATAGCACGGATTAACGTGATCTTTCATCATAATACAAATTTGTGTACATCAGCATGCTCTCTTGTCTGTTTTCGCAATCGCTTGACGAGACTACACGGATGTTTCACTTAATTTCTTAGTCCCATCTTACTACGAGTATCCTCACAGCTACGATCACATTTCAGTAGAACACGGTAACTCCACAAAATCCTTTCTTTTGGGATATGGCTGATTTTCAATGCTGTGCTGGTCATACAGAATATCTGTGAACACTTGTTGTTAGTAAAATTCTTTGATTATCGCAACTTGCCTGAACCCTGTAACTTTTCGATTACATTCGTTCATTTTATTGTCAATGATAGTCCAACGATTTACGCTTGCATTTACTTAGGCTATCCAAAAACTTGTTATCTACCAATACAAGGCCTCCATTAATACTTGACGTCTCAGTTTTGCATTGCTAATCCTCGACTACTCTCTGGACAAGTCGAAGCCATATTTGGGATTCACAGAGCTAAATCGCAGTTTATGATGTATTCCTACCTAGTTCTGCTTATCCCAACGGAGACTGCTGGGGAAGTTTACAATATCCTTCATTAAATCCCGTCCGAGAACACTTTAAAAAATGCCTTTGTAAAGAGAATTGGACCGTTGGGGCGGAAAGAGTGAAACCAACTGTTTTCCAATTTCCAACTAGGAAATCGCAAACCGTCGTAGCTGCTTCGACATATGAAACAATTGGTTGGATTCCACAAAATGGATCAATCTATTTTCCGACAGCTCCGGTGGAAGTATCTATTTCCACTCACTTGCGAAATAGCAGCCTCTTTCGATTCCAACCTGCCCATCATGGAGTTGGCCGATGCTGCAGACGAAATGTGGAAAGCTCATCCACCTTCACAACTACCGTCTGCTATCTTGTCCGCCCCATCCCAGTAAACACATGGCTTGTTCGCTGAACAAATGTTAAAGTTATCAGGATTGACGACAGTCAGTAGTAATCCGTCAGTGTCGTCATGTTAGTAATGTGGTCTTAGGTCTTTTGTGTATGTAATCATGTCATCGGGAGTGACATGAACGAAACCACAAGGGGGTGGCCCGTACGTCGATACCTCCGGTTACATGTTCGAAGGTTGCCTACCGCCACCCTTCTGGGGGGAGGCTTGTGTAGTGACCGGCGATCGTGTGGCTTCTCTAAGGATCCCGGCTGCAACCGTGTTTTCCACCTCGTTTGTTCTGTACGCATGACTCTTTGTATGCCTGCAATAGGAGGCCTGATAT
>JTDE01010125.1:8591-19082 GCA_014338405.1 Paragonimus skrjabini miyazakii | reverse complement strand
GGTCTTAGTAGTGTCGCGTACGAGTTTTGATTTGAAATTCTTGATCTATACCCACTTTAATTTCGACGACTCCGCGATGATTTAATTTTCAGACACCTCCTCTTCAGATTATGCTTGGTTGATCAGTTCATCATTGTAGCGAGTGATGACGGTCGGGTGGACATAACAGGAAGCTTTTCAAACTTCGTCTTCGGACCTTTCTTAGACAGCATTTTTTTCTCTACAGGGTCGTTAACTTCTGGAACAGTGTTCCTGCTGAGGACGTCAGTAACGCTTCTAGCGACTGCTTTGAAGCATTACTTGGCCCTCATTTACCAAAAATCCGTTTATGCGAGTAACCTTAGTAAGTTTTCGGATATTTATTGTAATTCACAAGAGTGGCTCTACGAAATCATCGACAATCGTTCTTTGTCTCTGTCCATAGCGTTTAACACCAGGCCGCGGTCTACGTTCGAAGATGTCATTCTTTGTTCCGTTGCCGCTTCGCTGTTGCAGATGTCGATGCATTAAGCTAGCGCCAACTTGGGAATGTTCAATAGTCTCTTCTTCATGACTGAATTCTGAATGCCGATGACCATTCTGTCCCAGATGAGAGTTTCTCCTAAGCACTTGCAGAAATTGCATGACTTTGCAACTTCCTTCAAAGCGGTAACATACTGATTTATCGTTTCTCCTGCCTGCCGATTCCTCTCAAAAACTGATAGCGTTCAAACGTCCCGTTTGCTTGTCCCGTACAGCATTCCTCCACTTTCCAAATGATGACGTTCGGTTCCCTTTTGTCCTATCCGTCCTCGAAGATCAATCTTTCAAGAATTTGTCTTCCTCCATCTTCGATTGCATGTCGAAACATAGTTATCTTATATTCCTTATTGGCCCCCGATAGATCGGCCAACAAGCAAAAATCTTCGTACTTTTCTCTCCATAAACACCAGTTGTATGCAAGCCTGTTCGTGCTGTTCATATCCAGCGGTTCGGACGGAGAAATCGTCAGTGGGTTCGTCGTGGTGTTCTTTTTGTCAACTGCAGGTTTCTTTTTCTCTTCTGACACCATGTTGAGAATCACGGCCTCCCGGAACGAAAGCAAAATCCAGTCTTTGTGGCACAAGCAAGTCTCGATTTATTGAGTTTCTATTGGTTATTTTATAGGAAAGACATCAGTAAAATGAAGAAATACAATTGGTGCTGTCGCTTCAGCTTTCCCATTGGTCGACTCCACTTCGCTAGTAGCTCGTTTGTTTCAACGCGTGACGCACTAAAACAACTTGTTTTAATCCGACATTCGTTATAACAAAATCCGATGCTGGAACAGTGTGCCGTCCTGATCGGTTCCCACGCTGACATACCAGTCTGCTCGCCTTGTCCACACCGATTGGCCGTTGTCTTCCGCCAATTCCTGGTTGACTTCGTATCGACGCGTTTGTCCAATCTAAACCCTTTAAAAGTGCTAAGATGTGTACCAGTCTAATAGTTGCCCAAACACGTTGGCGCTATCCATTTGATTAGCCACATATGAGAAGTTCTGCTCGCCTTGTGAATAGTGTGATGGTCGTCATGAGCCACCGGCTGTGTTAAAATGTACAACAATAACGTTGTGCTCTGAGGTTCAGCTTGAAACACAAGTAATTTAGAAGCCTTTGATATACATCGGGGCTCACAATCTAGAATATTACAGAAGTTGGGTGGGGAGATAAAAGGTCTAAAATGTTTCTCAGTTCGTGAACGTATATTTAAGACGAACAAACTGTTAGGAGACGATTTCACAAAACAACCTAATCACGTCAACGGTGACAGCTGACGAAACATCATAACAAACCAATCAGGCCACCAGTGACGGCTGACAAAATATTTCATCAACAAAACACTGGCATGCAGTTTGAACCAACCAGGAAGGGGCGTGAAGGTGCGCGTGGGTGTCATGCCAGCACGATAAACCAGTCAGAGTGCAACGGTCATAGAATTGACACTACTTATCCACTTAATCACGAAGTGGCCTAATCAAGCGAACATTGTTTAGCTCGTAAATGATCATATTTCGCAACTATTTCATGCTACATATTCACATGCATTTCATTCATTTTCCGAACTTTGATTGGGCTTTACAGCGTGTTTTTCCGTAGTTGTGCTCTTCCGGACTCCGCACTGGTATACCGGATGAAATTGCACAGTAAAGATCCGGGTATAGCATTCAAGTCGGCACAGAGCGTTTGGTAGAGCAAAAACGCATGACATCACAAACTGAGAATGGTTTTCGGATGAGACGCCATTTTGGGCCAATACAATATTATAAAACAAAAAGTCACGTTGTTTTAGGAGCCAAGGTGGTATTGTTTGGGGTGCCGTACAGTTGTTACAGTTTTCAGTGACTAGTTTGTAGTCAAGTACGCTTGATTCCATGATAGGATTTTTTGGAAAAGTGTCAACAGGATTTGGCTGGACGTTGGAATAATGTAAGGCGAATTTAGTGATGGACGTTTGAGTGGTGCACGAATGACTGAAATTGAACGAGGCTGGAATGATTTCTCAGTGTCCACGTGCAAATTGTTGAGGCCGTGGGTACGAACTGCACAGAGGTAGGCCTGTTAGTTGAAGGTGGTGAAGAGCATTTGAGAAGCATCACTGTGAGTAAAACAAGGCTCGGGATGAGTCATGAAATAAGTGGTGCATCATGCGGGTCAGAACATTCTTACGCCTATAAGTAGGTTAAGACTATCGAAAGATCAAGAAGTACGTCTTTCAGTTTGAGAACTAAGGTCCCCGGTTCCCAAAATTGTCCATAAAAGAATGTTTTACACATAACTGAGTTGTTCGGGCGGCATTAATGTTATGCCAATGAAGATAACTTGAACGGCCCATTGGATGACGTCTTGAGAAAGATCTACCTACCAACATGTTCAAGTGGCTACCGGTTATACGGTCAACTAAGGCACGTTCTAGGCTGATGCCCCAGCATGACCTTGACTTGTAGATGGGTTAGATGTTACATCATTCTGTCCACTCCACACGCGGAGTGGTTGGCGGCCTACTGGGACTTGTGAATTTGTACGATCATTTTTCTTCAACCGCTCAGATTTGGCGGCTGTTTTTATGTATTTTGCCTTACTGTTAGGCACGACAGTTGAAGAGTCTGGTTTAGTCGTGAGATAAGCCACGGCAAACACTAAATTCTCCAGTTTCATAGGGTTGACACTCTTGGGAGAATCAGTATTACGGCAAGTGTGGTGTAACAAAACGAAGCCAAACGTGAGCTGCCACCTGGTTCTGTAGCTTAGGATGTTGCAGAGCCCATTAACTCATTGTTTTCTTCTTATGCACTATTGTTCATATCTGTTACATTCACTGTATGTGTAAACTATTTGTCTATTTTTTGAACCAATACACGCTTTGACCTCGCGCGCCCAGGCTTCTGATTGCACGCGTTCGTTGTTACCGAGAGTTAGCTGTGGCAGAAGTCCATTTTAGTACGCTGGTGAAATTGAATTTGCTGGAATTTGCCCGTTAGTCAAGAGGAACCTTCTTCCAACATTTAGCGAAATAAGCGTGGTAGAATTTATCGTGAACGGTTACCGTAGACTATTTTGTAACATTGTCGATGCACTTCTTGGTAACACTACAAATTTGGTTAGCCCTTGTTGGTTTCTTTTTCAACGGCCACCCAAAGTTTTTCATTTCACTTCTGCGTAACGCCCGAAAAAACAATTTCCCCGTCAGTTGATCGGTTTCTTTCCTGTGTGAGTGACTTTGTTTTTCTTTTACATGGCAGGTTTTGGAGCGGATCCTATTGCCCTGGAAAATGCAGTTTACGCTAAACTTTCCGAGTTCGGTAGTGATGAAATTATGTTTTGGTTTTGCCAAACCCAAGCCATCTTTGACTCTAGATGGATACGCTCGCAAAAATCCACGTGTAGATTCACAGTTGCCAACCTCCCAGAACAGGTCACTACTGAAGTCGCCGACCTCATATAAACTCGATCTAACGTTGGCCCGTATGCCACTTTAAAGACCGCGATCATTGGACCACTTGCAGCAATCGATTAGCGGTACCTGCGAAAGCTTCTGAAAGAAGTAGAGTTGGACGACAGAACCCTTCACAACTGCTCGGGCACATGACACAGCTTCAAAGCAAACATACAGTGAACCAACCAAGTCTGTATGAGTCGTGGGGCAAAAATTTACCGGACGATATCCGTAAGGTATTGTCTACACTCGATAAAGACATACCATCTCATAAACTCGCAGAGCCAAATGACCAGGTACACAAGAGCTATCAGAGCTGCATGTTATCCCATGTACATTCACCGGAGTAGTCGTCGATCCATAGTTGGCACACGGAACTGGATGCGCTGAGACAACAGTTACCCCACATGACCGCACAGCTCTCTGCAATCACTAAACAACTGACGACAAAATCGACAGGCCCCTCTATCGCCACTAAACCTGGAGCTGTTCACGTAGACGACGAGTTGATCGAGACGTGTGTTCATATAATTGTCAATTTGGCTCTAAAGCGGTTGGTTTTACTATACTCAGGATAACTTGTATTCGGGAAACACCGGAGCCGGGCAGTAAGGACGACGGCTGTTCATAGCTCCCCAAACTTTCGCCTGTTCTATGTGATCGAATGTTCAACTGCGCCAAATTTTCTCATTGATACGGTCACAGAGGTTAGCGTTAGTCCACCGAAAGGTAACAAGCGCAATCTTCAACCGGTATCGTGCACACTACATGCTGCCAATTGTTCAACGATTCCAACATAAGGTGAAAAGATACTCACCCTGGATCTCTGTCTTAGGCGTCAGTTTCCCTGGAGATTTACTGTGGCAAGCGTACAACACCTAATCATTGGGGCTCACCCTATTCATCCCTTGGACCTATGGTAGACGTCACTGGTAGAAGATTGGTTGACAACACAGCCACCTTGTGTGTTCATGTTGAGGCTATTTCAATCACATCGATTGGATTACGGTCAGCCTTACAAGATAACGACTTTGCAGCAATTCTTCGACATTCTCCACAGCTTGTCAATCCGCCTAATCTAACGCTACCACCTAAATTCGACGTTTTTCACCACATCGTCACCGAAGGCCCACCGACCTTCGTATGCCCCAGACGTTTGCCGCCGCACAAAACTAAGGTGGCCGGAGTGGAGCTTTATTCAGCCTTCAAATATCCCATGGGTTTCTCTCCTTCACATGGCTCTCAAAAAGTGTCAGGTAACTGGCGCCCGTGTAAGGATTACCGCGGCACGAACAACGTCACTGCTCCGGATCGATACCCCATCCCTCAAATCCACGACTTATCAATTGGGTTGAACGGAAAGACTGTCTTCTCCAACATAAATTTGGTTCGCGCTTACCATCAAGTCCCCGTGGCCCAGAAGGATGTCCCAAAGACCGCAATCACCCGAGACCTAGGAAGGGTTGATCAAAAAGGACTTCAAGCTCTCAGCTCAACGCGCAGCAGCTGCACACAGAGCCCGTAGTGAGCTCTTTAGACTTTGGAGAGTTTTGTCTAACAAGTAACTGGAAGTATTCCCATAATTATGCAAAGCCATAGTTCGGCCTCAACTGGAATACTGCCTACAGGAATGGGCAATTTACTTACGTAAAGATATTCAGTGCAATGAGTAGAGTAACTTGCAACTCTAGTGATGATAGGACTTAAGAGCAACCCCAATCAGGATCGACTGGGGGAGCTCAGGTCGTACTACATGGAAAGGGAAGGATGGAGGGGTGATTATATTGGAATCTTCAGAATTCCAAAAGGCATAAGTGGCGTAAATACCACGGATTTGTATAAGCGGGTAAGTCAAGACGTCATCACCATAGGTTATAGCCTCCGATTAAATAAAAGTAGGACTTGTTTAGATTTACGAGCAAACATTTTCAGCCACCGAGTGGTGAATGTGTGGAACAAGCTTCTATATAAAGTAGTTCACAACGATACTGGGATCTCCTCCAAGCTGCCCCTGGATATATTGTGACCAGAGGTCTTTCCGGATCTTCCTTAGCACAAATGACAGAACTTAGTAGGTAGTGGTAGCGTAGAGAAGTATGGCAAAGTGAAGACTTCCTTGTTTAGCATTATTGTCCTACGAAAACTCTACGACCCCAAATAGAAATGGGCAAGATCAAACGAAAAGACCACGAGCAATATCTCGACTACAAACGAAACGCAACGTTATGGCAGAATGGCACGGGAATCTGACCACAAGTACCCGAACTCAACTATCGCAACTTAGAATCCCCAAAAATAAGGTAGAAGACGGCTTTCAAACGAGTTACATTTGTTGCTCTGCTCGATGGTGAAACAGTGGTATACAACGGCCGTATTTATAGGCGTTGAGCGGCTTTGGGCATATATCACTCAACGGACCAATCAGAGGGGGCGCGAAATTGGAACTTTCGAAAATATTGACGGGCCTTTAGGTTCCCAAAAATGAAAAATGCATTTTTTGGTGATCAAGGCGGTTCCCTGAGAAATATTGCCTCTGTCCAACAAAAGCAGACCCTGAATGATTGTTAGACTATTTCTTACGGGTGGTTACTGTTTTAGATTACATTCTAGTGACCAGTGGTCGCGCAGCTTCACTAAGGATCCCGACTGCAACCAGGTTACTCCGCTTGTTTGTTCCATATGCATGACTCTGTGTACGCCTGCTATAGGAAGCGTGAAATGAACTATTTGCCATTTTCTTCAGTCGTGCAACTACTTCCACGCTGCTTGCACTTCCCCTAACGACTCATGATCATTCACCGTTCCATTTTACAAGGCCGCTCCACCCGGACCTTTCCGAGAGTTGTTAAGCGCACTCAAAGATTTCACAAAAAACATGCCGATGATTCAGTCACGAGCGACAGAACACACAATGTTCAACGTCCGTAACCGAAGCACAATAAGGTCTATCTCGTACAGAAGAAGAAAAGTCAAGTCAACGAGGAACGTATATTAACACCACACAGATAGTGAAGGAGATTCAGTTCACACCATGTCTTTGTCCATTTATATAGGGAGCCCCACGGTCCGGAAATAAACCACCAATTAGAAGTGACCACATGCTCAGGGGCTGCTGACTTCGGGCTGTGGTTGGTCATCTTCCTAAGCCCCGCGCATGGACGCGGCCAGCCCGCCTGTTCGGGGACTTGAAAGGAAACGGAAGGGAGTATAAGTGGTCAAACAACTTGGTGGCACACTACATGCTATTACACACGCACTTCTCGCTTGGTGCGCCTTTGACCTCTTCTGAGTGTAGCCCGTCTGTCACCCATCTTGCGCTTCTTTTCCTTTTCTTCGTAGTTGCTACTGTTAGTCCCAGACCATGCTAAAGCTAATTACTTATAATATTTTTAAACATTGCTGGAAATATATGGTTCGTTTCTAAACCCTACTGTGTTCTGTAGTTCAATGCATCTTGGGACTACGCTGTGATTACTCTTCAAGATAGGCGATTAATTGTTAATGGACGAGGGTCGAGCATATACCGACTTGCCCCCTACAATATCTCCTAGGACAGATGGACCACTTTAACATACGTGTCGCAGGTGATGTATCACAGTCGTATATGGTCGAGTCTCCGGTGTAAAGTATGGAGTGGGGAACTTAGTTTGTCCGGGTCGAGGGTGAAGGCTCATTTGGTGGCATTACCACTTTGTTTTATGGGTGTTGGTATCGACGCATTTTCTAGCAAGCCACCTTATCAACCTGTGCAATTTCCATGTCCCTGCACACCTCCCTCCCTTCCGGTTTCACACAAGCAAGATGTCTCCATTTGGCTTTGATGACCGCTCAGCACAAATTGAAAAACTCTGATCGGAGACCATACTGATAGAGCGTTTAAACATCGTCACCTGCAGATCAGCAGAGGTGATGCAACGGGTGGTAAATAGAGCAAGGTGCGTTTGATCCCACGCCGCTGTCCACATAAGTGTCGTGGGTTGGAATAGTTTGCTTTTCATCAACTACACTTCACCTCACTTCTGAGTGTCAGGTGGCCTACCGGTGTAGCAGAGAGGACAAACTAACATGACAAAAATTGACAAAATTTTACGCACGGCCCCAAAAGATAAACCCCCAGCTATATGTCGTTGAGATAACAAAAAGAGGTGCAGGGTTAAATTTGGTTAGGACTGGTCGATCTTGGTCTTTGATGAAGATAGAATCTGTGGGGATGCGATTGTACCTAATTTCCCATTTTACGCTTTTTTCTATCGGAGAACGAGTTGCTAGAGAACCACCTGCTGCTTGAGGGAGTCCTTCCAGATGGTGAAGTGTTCTGCACTTCTGTGGTACGATGTGGGCCAAATACGTCTGTGGCGGCATACATACGAGAATGTATTTTGACGAGCCCATTTGTAGCTACCCTATCCGTTATTGTCAACTAGGTTGGAGCTACGAGTGTCATTTGTACTCTTTTTGTTTCTAACTCTTGTATGTACTTAAACTTTTGTTTGAACGAGTAGAGATACCGACAACTTCCCCGCGCACTCTAACGTACGACCTCGCTACGTGCACAATTGTTGCTCCGCTCTGTAATCGCTTCGTATTAGTATCCGTTTACTCTCGCGTTGACCTCGGGGGTCAACAATATACTATTTCATCAGAGCAGAAAGAAGACATGTTGCGGTATGTTAACACTTCGTTTACTCTCATCAGTCGCAAACGTAAAACTTGCAAACTATATATGACAGATAATTAGAGATAGACAGGGTATGGACACGCATACAATCACATCACGTATTATATCACCACCGCTGCAACCCTATAGGTTGCTTCACCCACTTTTGTGCACATAGCGCCGGTTGATGAGCTCCAATCAGCATGGCTTCGCCAAAGGCCAGTGGTTTCGGGTTCTAAAGACGTAACAATATTTTGAAAAAGTTACGTGGGACCACCTGGTGACTTGTTATCATGAGGTGTCTGGCAATCGATGATACTATTTGTCTACCGGCTGTCTTCGGTTCGCTCGATCCTACACATTCTACAAAGGCTTCAGTGTACTTAGGGGGTTAATTGATGCCTCTTCTCGTGCAAGCATCGCTACCCGTCTTTTTTGTCGGATATAGTTTAAATTCCTCGTAAAAGTAGTCTGAAGTAAGTGTACACTGAATGCAGTTAGACAAACACTGAAAGGTTGTGATGATTTTTTCTCCTTGTTTCCTCCTGCCCATTTAGATTACTTGGTAATCAGGACGGGCCTGAGATAAAGTTAAAGTTAACTTGACGAATTTTCGAACGAAAGGGAAAACGACCTTATTACTATAAATTGTCTACGTAGAAGCGTTAGTTCTACGACAGAAGGTTATAACGACTCTTCGATTACTTCTGATGCACGGAATTTATCTCGTGACACTGCAGCAACACAACAATACCTCATGGCATCATCATCTGATGACGTGTTCGGCAAGCGTTGTTCGGTTTTCGTTTACCCTGTTATTTACCTAAAGCGTTTAAGCTTTGCAGATTAGTTAGTTAGCATGGGGTGCATCATTAATCCGACTGCGACGTTTTGGACCATGTCCGAAGGTAGTGGAGATTCGCAGTAAAGCCATGGCTTGTGACTTTCGTAACTACTGGGTTTACTGACAGTGCTACCCCGAGTTCCCCAACGACTTGTATTTAAGGCTCCGAGACTCATCCGCCCCGGCCCTCAGATACCATCGTGTGGCATGCCGACTATAAATCCGTAGAGACAGTACCCTTCAGGATAAAAACAAACATCGGGTTGGTCAGTACCTCACCTCGTGCAATATTTGATCCCAATACGCCAACGCCAGGCAACTTCAGCCCGGCTACACCCAACCCAAGCCCGCCGTCTCCTGTACTAACGAATAGAAATACCGAACATAATATGTTATCGCCAAATAAACTTCATCGACTGGAACATGTTCACAACTCTGTTGAGGTCCTTGGGCCAGACCTATACTGCCAACTTGGCGAGGTGGTCGGGCTTGTGTAATGTTTCGATTCGGCGGGCTATGCTGACTAGGACTCCGGTCCTTCCAGGCGCAACTTTGTCAGACAGGCCAAAAGGGAGCAGTCAGACTAAAAGCAGTCACACTCATAGGATTGTATGTCGCGCTACTGACCGCGTAGGAGTGCTTAGGTAATGAAGCACGATCCTATGGGCATACAGCAGGACTATTTTCATAGTTGCGGCACTGCTGTCGTCCGTATCAGGAAGAAGGGGGTAAGAAAAGGTACCCTCAAACAAAGAGCACTCCGATCGCCCAACGGTTGAACGTGACCGCCGACGTATTATCCAATACGGTCGAAAAACATCCGCTATTTCTCAAAAGACTGATGTAGCGTCGAGTACATCCACTGCGCGCGGCGGTGCTCAGAACGAGACATCAATGCCTTATTCACTGCGCCCTCGGGCTAGGCAAGCCCCTCACTAACAGGTGGGTCAGACTGTTCAGTCATTGTTTCTCGGTAGGGTCCCCCAAGAAAACCCTGTATCCTGTTGTCTCGCAGGTCAGACTTTTGAGTCAGAGA
>JTDE01010119.1:0-13134 GCA_014338405.1 Paragonimus skrjabini miyazakii | reverse complement strand
GTCAGCAGCGCTTCTAGCGATCGCTTCAAAACATTACTTGAATCTCATTTTCCAAAAATCCTTTTATGCGAGTAATCTTAGTTTATTTTGTGATATTTACTGTAATTCCCAAGAGCGGTGCTACACCCCGTTTTCACTGAATGCCTTTCAGATCAACAGACGCCCGCTTGACATTGAACAAGAAAAACCGACTGGATCCGGGACCATTGGGCCTCTGCCTCGAACCCGTGTATCAATCGCTGAAAAGAACCCAGTTAACTGTCACTGACTGCATCTATGCTAGGTCTCTGTTAAAGCAATTACGTGTAGCTGAGTGTCATGAATTGACTGCCTGATCTCCGATGGTTTATTGAGCAAGCTCATGTAGTCCGTATACACGCGTTTGCTTCTGCCTGTTTCCTTCTTCAAAAAGAGAGAAAGGGGAGTACGAGGAAGAACTCGGGTGATCAGATCTAACATTGGCAAGGGCACTAGGGACTGCGCTGTGGTTAGACTCGTTTTGTTCTGCCGAGTTGTTCTGACAACCTTCCCCTGCTGCTGTGATCGCGTTATCGCCGCCTATGCATACGTCAGCGCATGGCTAGCATGCTTGACGTTCCAAATTGCGATCTCTGTGTCCCTAGCATTTCTCGCCTTTCGGGAGTGCTTGGAATTTTTCACCACCGGAAAATGTTATCTCTTCATTTGTTGGGGGTGCCTTGGAAGCAATATATGTGTGGCGTTATAAGGCCACTGGTAGAAATACCTAACGAAGTGGGCCAAAAAAGTGCACTCTGATCCATGTGACGTGCTCCCAACAGGATCCTTCCGTTCCGAATTCTTGGAAGGAAGAATTTTGGGAACAAGATGGAGTCTGAAAACTGGCAGCGCACATCTTCCGTAACAGCCAAAACAGTAGACTGTCCAGAAGAGCTATCACTACAGCTCGTCGAATCTTGTTGAGGCCAACTGTGCCACTGTCCATAGTCACACACCCAATTTAGGTCTAAAATCATAAGCCGTTTTTTCATTCTTATTTCTTCTTTTGCGAAACAAACGAAAATGGGCTTTTAGGTGCGCGTTCAATCTGTCTTAGACCGTTCATCGGATAACCGGGAGAAAGAGAATTGGTTCATGACGCCAAATTCCTTATCTTTGCATTCACGAGGACACCTCACAAACTGCGTAATTGACTATGAACTGGATGCTTCTGAAGATTCAACTTAACGAAACATCTCTGCCTGGAAGAGAATAGGGCTGTCTCAGCTTTATTAACCAAAATCTTCCGATGCACACGGTCAAGGAAAAAGTTCAGTCCTCCGATAACTATTAGGCAACGCGTGACCAGGGTGCACTCCTAATGGGAGTTATTTGTCGTTCATACTCATGCAACACATCCGGTGATGACGATCTTCTTGTTAACGTATATAACTGTCTACAGTTGCAGCGCTCCTTTCATCTCATTATGGTGACTACAATACACCTGGGATAAGTTGGTATTCGACGTCCTGCTTGGATTGGAAAAAAGAATTTCGGCACCCGTTTCAATGTCAACGAGACGGGAGGCGTGAACGTAACATATCACCGTCGATATTCGGTTTTATTCAAGTCAAAGTTCCACCCTGTTTGACTTAGTCATCACTATTGGCTAGCCCGGGTAGGCCGAGTGGGTATCGAATCACCTTTTTATTACAATTGCTATAGTGGACCAGAACTACCATGCGTCACCCACACGCCATCCAGCAGGGAGTCCGGCAATTCCCTCGTGATTTACAGTGTGCCCAACAAAGTAGACATTATGAAGACCGAGTTAAAGATAGACGTCAGTGCGCCACGAGCTAGATGCATGAAGGAGATTGCCATTGTTGGGATGATGGGACGGACTTTTCGAGCATGTTACCGAGTTTATATAATACTGTCATCTGAGAACGATATTCAAATCGTATATATCTGTCTGAAGAAAAACACATCCGCTTTTGAGAGTATTCAACACTCAGCTGCTCAATGAGTCAATGGCTTAAGAAATGTTGCTTACCAACCACGACCACAAAGTCGTGGATCACACCCACTTGAATTTTGAGGACTCCGCAATTAATCCGTTTACACACCCAACTCATTCAGCGCACTTTTCGCACAGCAGCTCTTCATCGTACTGGCTACTAACGCTCAATGAGAAAATGGCAAGAAACCATACTTGCGTCACCACAGGACTTCAATCAGAAAACGATTCTTTGAATATTTTGACATTTTGCGGGTTTTCGCAACCAACGACAAATTACGAAATGTAATTCTTTTCTTCCCCGGTTTACAAACAGGTGCGGCGACCCTTTTTCTGAAGTCGTTAAATGTATTTCTATAGGCCGTTTTACAGTGTCCTCAGATTCTCATTTGCAGGATTTTGCTTTGTTCTTGATATCTGCTGTTATTCCCGAAAGTGATGTTACATCCTGATTTCAGTGATTGTCGATCAAATCTTAAGACTTTTGACTGATAATGACTACGTCAAAACTAAATGAATCCGGATAAGTCGAGTCTTTAACATGGAAACCAACGTATTGTCCACTGAAACTGCCGGTGAGCCTGAAGTACACTGTGGCTGTCAAGGAGACAGAATAGGCAATTGACCTAACCAAAGCCGTCTGTACCAGTATAGTAGATAGCGGGACCATGTCCCAGAATGATATTCTCTAACTACATCAACCGATTACTGGAATATCTTTCTTCGACTCAGAAGTGGACAGCGAAAGTTATAGTCGTCTAGCAAGCCAAAGTGCTTACCACACAAGTTCGTGGAACTTCATTGCGAAATTGAGCCCCGTGGCGTCCTATTAAATATTACTGTAAGTTCCCTCCATTGGAATGAGTCTGTGCAGAGTGTTGCGGTGTGATAATCGGCATCACCTTAAAAGGCGTACCAATTCACTACACTTACACCGTACCTCGTGGTGCCTGCAGCACTCGAGGCTGAAAGTTTCGTGTGACATTAGTATCAGGTCGGCGTTGGACAGATCGTTCAGCTGGGCAAAAACGTCCTCTGATTCTGCATACCAGAATCGTAGAAATTTGTCTTGTAATAGACGAGTAGTATATAGCAGTATATAGCAGTAGACTAGATGTGGTAGTCTAGTCTCTTCATCGTGAAAAGCTAGAGCGAAAGCAGTGTGGTGGTAGCGCAGATATATTTTTTGGTGGTGATATCAGCTCAATTGTGAACATGTATTAGGGATCTGAACAATGAACTACGGAGTGAAAGGTTAAACCCAGAAGAATGACGAACTGCGTGGGGAACTAGCACTTATCCGAACATAAATGAAAATCGCCCTACCAATTGTACCAGAGAAACATCGTTATACCGTTGTGGGTCTCTTCAACTGACCTACTGTTAATGGGGTTCAGATGGGCGTAACCGGGAGAACAGTGACCACCGCACTGCCCCCATGAAGGAAAAGAGATGCACGACAACTCTGCAGTTCACCGGTATGGTATCTCAAGGTCAAAATATGTTGAAAACGGCCATTTGAATGCAAAAAGATATGTATTAATCATCGCGGAATATTAAAATGCATGTTTCAGGACAAATTTTTTGATTTGTTGCAACCAGACATGTTAGTTATATCTAAAAACGCTGGTGTTCACATTTCTGTTCAGAAAACGTTCTTCCTTTTTTTCTTTTAAAGCATTAGATTGGTCACCGTAATCAATTTTAGGTGGTAAGAATGCTTTCATCGAAATTTTCTTGGTGGATTACATGTTTCCATTTTGCAGAAGCGTTTAATTTTGCGTAATTTAGGAGGTATACTTGAGTTTGTAATTCTGTTCTACATTGCGTTTGCATTGTATTTTACATCAAATATCAAAGTGATTCACTATCAAAGATATGCTGCCACGTTTGTGAGTTGATTATCTATCTGAATCACATAATCAATTTACATTTCTGCTAGTATTTCCAGTGGGTAGCGGCCGAAAAAATGTCCTTTCTGAAACGATTAACTATGACCTTTTCGGATGGTGTTTTTATCTACTATTCATATGGGACTGTGTAAAAATGAGTAATATGTTCCACTCTATCATCAACTCGCGGACTGTTTAGTATATCGTTTACAAACAAGGGTTTAGCGTAGTCTGTTATTTGTACGCGAGCCAACGCTTACTTAACTGACAACTACTGACCCACTCTTAGTTTAGTTATTTCTCTGACGATTATGTAGAGTCTCGCTTGCACATTTTCAGCCACAACAATTCAATATTTCTGCCATTGTTACATATGATCCTGATGGTTGTCGGCCCATGTTTTCATCAGTTCCAGACTTTACTGACATTTATCAACATTATTAATTAGTAGTAGGTGATTTTTATTTTTATGTAGATGGAAAATCACCCACAATTGATCGCAGCTGTCGGATTCCCTTAGACTTTACAGTCGGCCCCTTTTGAAAAGAAGCACTAAACTCGAGTTTCGCTCTCAGTAGAGCTCGTCAGTGGCGCATATAATCGCCACTTCCAGGACGTGAACCACAGACACGCTGTTCATGAGGCAACTGTGTTTGCCACTGCGCCATTGACCTCACATTGGGCAAGACCGAATTATCATATGTGAACACTCAACCACTTTCGCCTGTGAGTAGTGATCAGGTTGCCCGATCGCCTCGAGAGGAGACACAATTACTGTCTGTTAACTCCAATCGATGACCCCTCGATTAGGACTTCTCTCCAAGTTGAAATCGCAGAAATCATTGACTTGTTAAGCGGTATTTTTTAAAGTTTTCATCAATAATCAAATACCACTCAACAACAGGATAGGAAGTTTCTAAATTATTTGTTGTGTAATTGACTGTACATCAAACCGAAGCGGGCCATCCATGCGCAAAGCGATGTTGTCCACTTTGGCAATCGCAAGAATAATAGGCCGGAAAACGCAAGCGGATGGTTGAAGAAGAGGACGCACCCAAGAGACTTCCTGGCCGTCGCCATCCAGAAAATAGGGATTCACAGTGAGTGGTTGCTGCGAGAGTACGAAATACAAACGGCCAATGGGTGCGATCGACGTGAGGTTGTGGATGTCGACTAGTACGTGAAGAACATTCTTTACTGAATGACCACGGTTGCACTTCATCTTGTCCAAAAGCTTCTGAAAGGACAGACTCCACGACTCCCTTTCGAAACAATATCTGAGTGCAAAGTAAGCGGTTCTCTAGTAGTCACCTTGAATATTGCAGCTTCGTCTGCAACAAGATGGTGACGCTTTCGTCGTGGATAGCGTTGAGGGCGCATATGAATGTCAATTTCACCGTTTAAGCTGTGATTAACGCTCAAGTGTGTAGTACGCGTTCGCACAAGTTGCACCTCCGTCCAGTTCGCTTAAGCTATGATCAACGTTGATAATAAGAACACGGGAGAAATCAGAATGAACCTGTATGTAGACCGTTGAGGATAAGTTAAAATGATTTCCTTCAGTTTTGGCCAAAATTGAGGTAACATGCTGGCAGTCGTCAGTGAATTCTCTGGCCGACGAGAACATAGACCAACGGTCATCGGAATCAAAAGCGTACACGATACGAAGATAGTAGGGTTGTGGGTGAAATGGTAGAAGTGGGAGTCAATGTTTTCTTCGGATAACTAAGGAGCATCACAGTTGGTCAGTATCTCTCAGAAAAGTGAGCACTGACTTACGTGCCCACGGCAAGCTACATTCAAGCATAGTCAATAAGCAATAAACAAAACAATACGCACGTTGTTAATGATGGAGTGGGGCGTACTACCTATGTTTACACCATACTGTAAGTAGAAACAGCCTTGTATTAACGGAGACCGTTTTCCGCTAGAAATGCTATAAGGAAATCAGGCCGAACGCATAATTCAGGTGACTAATTAATCAACGACCGCAGCGGCATAGCTTTCCTTAGGAATTATTGTGATATTACGTGCACAACGTAATGCAAACGCAACGCTTTCGAAAATTACAAACTCAATTACATCTCTAAAAGCACGCGAAATCGAGCGTTTCTGGAAGATGGGAAAATGTATTAAACTGCGAAAATTCCGATGGAAGCATTTTCAGAACGTAAAATCGATTAGGGAAGCCGACATGATGCTTTTGTTGAAAAAATGGCGGCACATTTTTCTCAGCAAAAGTGTGAATGTGGACCAATTTTAGGTATAGCTGATTTTTCTCATTGCAACACAATTATTATACTCGATGAAGTCTATATATTTGTTCCGTAGTAT
Source organism: Paragonimus skrjabini miyazakii (assembly GCA_014338405.1). Lineage (NCBI taxonomy): Eukaryota > Metazoa > Platyhelminthes > Trematoda > Plagiorchiida > Troglotrematidae > Paragonimus > Paragonimus skrjabini miyazakii. The sequence goes on along the minus strand of JTDE01010119.1, from coordinate 6,930 downwards.
GCATTTTAATATTTCATGAAAAATTTGAACAATCACTTTTCGCGCCTAAATATCCGTTTTCATCTCGTTTCGGCCTTGAAGCACAACGCCGGCAGACTACACAAATGCCGTTATAAATGTCGTAATCTTTCCAGCTGAGAGTGTTCACTAGTGTCATTCTTTCTGCAAGTCGTCTCGTTTTCATTCCGGCGTACATCCTAATTTCATGGAAAAGTTTACAACAGCGGTACCAACGAATGGTAAAGCACGGCGAATATAACTGATGAAACCCGACTTACTTGTCCAGTTTTTGTGCATTATCTTACGTTGAAGTGGCTTTATGGGCGTTCTTCAAGTTCGCATTTTTATAAAACGCCTAGTATTCACGTTTCAACAACAGTTCGAAATTATAATCACGCTTTCATGCTTATTCACGTCCAAATCCGAATAAAAGCATGTGTTTCCATGTCTACGACTTCGATTTTTATTATATGTTACCTTCAGTTCTCCGAAACAACGTAGAATGCAATTCTGCGTTATTTTTCCAATAGTCCCTGTGCCATTGAACTACCGCAAATTCCTTGCTTACGTCTTCGGAAGATTGAAACGAAAAACTCTTTGGGAAACAGAATTCTGAGATTTTGGGAACTGCAACATGCCACAAAATTTCCGCAACTTCTATAGCTACAAAATATTTTTTTTAACCGAAAGATAATAGGATATTCACGGTCTGCCGACTACACGCAGACGGTAAAGCGGTTCGAAGTCCGATCGAATTGATTGTGGCGGTTCCACCCTGAACGCATAAAGTAGTGGCGCTGTCCACCAGTTTTCGGCGGCTGAGGTCAACAGCCAAATTGTTCTTCGTGAGGAAATCGACACTCATGATTGGATGTTGAACATCGGCAATGATAAAAATCCAGGGGAAACCTCGGTGCAGTCTGAGGTCGACCGTCAACAGATGTTGACCGTAGGTTACGATTTTGTAATCGGTGGGTTTGAGATCGCGTTTGAGTTTACCTGGAGGTATCACGCTGACCTATGCACCGGTGTCGATGTGGATGCGAAGTCCAGTAGAGTTGTCGTGGACACAAAACAGGCGACTGATGATCTGGCCAGCGGCAGCCGTCGCCATTACTGGCTGGCTAAGTCGTTTCCTTGACTTGCATTTCCCTTAGTGAGCGGGCTGGCGTATGCACATGGCTGCGTACACTTGCGGGCGCTGTCGCCGAAACGTCTATGGTAATAACATAGGTTAGGGGTTTGGGATTTGAAAGTGGGGGGTGGCGAGCGAGATCGGGATCGGGTGCGCGAGAAGTGACGACTCTTTATAGGGCATTCAGCTAAACTATTCACAGTAGGTGTCAGCTGAGACACCTGACATTGGAGGTGATCGGGGGTAATTTGTGGATCAGTGCTAGGAGAGGGGTCACATACATAGCTGATGGAACGTTTGAAGGAACATTCATGGACCTTGTCTGCTGTCTCTGCTAACTTTCCTCGTGAAGTGTCAGGGTTTTGTACGGACAAAATAACGGAAGCGTTGAGCGGGAGACATTTTGTCCATAATTGTCCGAGATGGATCGCCTGGATGGGATCGCCTATGTTGTTATCACCAACCAGAGATCTCATGTGGCGGAGTAACTGAGAGGGGGTGCGTTCACCCAACTCGACACCTGAAAACACCTGTTGTAGCTTGTCCTCGTCTGAAGCCGTGGTTTGGTTTAAAACTGCAGCCTTCAGTTTATCCTATGGCGATACGTCTGGCATGGGGTCGATTATATCAATCACCTCAGAGGCGATGTCAATGGGCAACTTTGTAGCCACGTAAAAGAACATGGCGTCCTGGGAAGTAACCTTACGAAAACGTACAAATGCTCATACATGAGTGAACCAAACGCGGGGTTGGAAATACCAAACGCAGGCAATTTAAGATTAATAGCGTTTTCGGAAAATAAACTAGCATCAAAATCAGAAATCATTGGAAAATACTGGGAGTTCTGAGCTTAGTGGTAACGGAATAACAAAAGTTATATATGTACAATAAGCAAAATGAAAAAAATTGCGGCCTCACCAACTTACGTAGTGGATCTAAAGGCTATGTACATTTCAGGTGTGGATACGAAATCAAAAGGTGATAAAAACTGAAAACAACTGACTCACAGTAGTTCGTGAAGGTGCGTCGTTTAGAGTTCCACCACACGGAATGGAGTATCCAATTGATGCAATCTGTCGTGTAGTTCCTAAGTAACTTTGGAGGTCACAACGAAGATAATTGCGAGGACAGGTGAGTTTGGAAATGTGCTGAAATAACTGCGGATTCCGTTAGCCGTTAACTCTTCCGAAATATGTACACAGGTGACACTGCAGTTACTTGATATAGATAGGATATCCTTGCCGGGACAAACGTTCCCCTTACTCTCTTCTGCAACACGAAGCAGAAGTAGTGGGAAGAAAACCATCAAATCTGGTCGGTCTATGAGTACTGTGTTGTTGCCATAAACGGCTATGGTTATCGGCGCGACAATGACTAGCAGATTTTTTACTTGAAATGCATAAATAATGATGATATATTGCAATGCTCTTTTTGCACTGCGCAATTACAAACCACGTCAACAAGTAGGCTATTGAAAAGATATATCTTTCCTTTAAATATACGGTAAAAACTACATCAACATCGAAAACTCTGTTGTTTTGAACACTGAAACGAAGAAGCTGTCCTACTCGGTACCACCAACTAACGATAGTTTTCTTCCATTGAATGAAGAATTTTGCATTGTTCCTGGACACAAAAGGTTTGACTGACAGTAATGATGAAGGACATTCTAGACTTCAGTGACCACCGTAAGTGATGATTAATTTTCAGTGGTATGTAAATTTTAAATACAGTGCTGAGCGACCAAGGCGACGAAGGTTTCTACTGAAGCCGGAGTAAAAAAGGAAATGGTCCGGCAGACATACTAGCGTTTCACGGGACATGGTGCACATTAAACTGTGGTATTGTACAGCCTCCTCATCTGTGATTTTACCGACTCCCAAGCACGTGGGTCTATGCTTTTAATCATAGTGCGTGACGTTGTGGTCATAGAACTATAATGGCGTAGCACGTATTTCACACCGATTAGGCGCGCTATCTTTTAAAGACAGCGGTCAACTCAACAGGATCCATGGACAAACATCAACTGACTCCCTTGACGATAAATGCTGCCATTAATTGAGACGTAAACCGTAAAACTTACTTGGCCGAAGATGTCAAAACCGTGGATAAGAAATTTTTGTCAGACAATAGCCGGATGCTTCTCCTTTGATTCGTGATTGATATAACCATCCGAAAGCTCTCAGCGACAGTGTATATGAAAAAGATCGCTTGTGTCCATTTGACTGGTGGACTGAACGCACTGATGTACACTTTAGGTGGCTTAGGTCACCTAGCACAATTTTGGATGACAGAGGTCATGTGTTCACGTACGATACAGCTACATGGTTTGTTTCTCCCTATTGGTATCCCCCCACCCTGTGACACGGTTCCCCCCTACCCCCATCCCGTCAACCCTGTGCACCCTGTGAGCCACTTACAAGAGTCGTAAGGAGAGACAGTTTGTTTGTTTTAGTTGTTGTAGATGCTAGTGGAGTCGGCCTACCAGTATGCTTTGGTTGACTTTCAAATGAACCTACGGTTTGCATCGTTTGCAACCATAAACCGCATAGACGCAATTCAATCAAATTCACTTGTTCAGTCTATCTTCCAATTCATTCCATTTCCATTCAATAGTCGATCGCTTATTTTTGCACTATTTGCGAAGTCATCTTTGCTTAATTTCCAGTTTCATTGTTTCGTCTAATTCGACCGAAATTTACTCCTTCCAACAGTTTTCTTTGCCAAGCGATTGGCTCATCTGAGTCGGATTATTCAGCAACACATCTGTGCCACTTTGAGATATTCTCACCTTCCACTGCTCCTGATTGGTGTACATGATTCACTTGTGATCACACACTTTGCTACATCCGTCACACTTTTAACCCGGGTTTTCCTATACATGTTTGTGCATCCGTGTGTACCGAAGATTTCAACGTTTCTGATTGGTGTACATAGACCCTTTGGGTACACACACATCGTCATATGCTTTCGCATATGGGTCATGTACAATAATCCTACGCCATCATGTGTTGGCTACGTTGCTTCCAATGACCCTCCGTCGAAATTCGAGGTGGCTTTTTGGGCTGAATTATTGAAATATAATGAAGCTTCCAGTGGAAACCCTCTAACTCCAGCTTTTTGGCAAGGGTTTCTTCACTGAGCTGACGATGTTTCTCCGTTCTTTATGGGAGAGTGAAGAGGCGTCTCGTGGCTGGTGTTTGTCAACAGTTTCAAACATTTTTAGATAGGATGCCTAGACGTCATATGACAACCACAGAATAACCAGTCCTATATCTGCTGCCTCACGAATTTGATGGTTCCACGCTTCTGGAACTGACAAAACCATATAAGTGAGGAAGGGTTAGGTTACCGACCTGGTTGCGAGTATGCCAAGCATACCTTCACTCTGTGCTAGGCGCTGAAGCACTGGCTCATCCTTTATCCACCGACGGACGCGGTGCTTTGGGCCTGAAGACATTTTTCGATGCTGTCTCTCAACAAGCGCTCTGGGGCTGTCTCCGTCACAGAAATTTTCCACAAACGTATGTCAGTTGGTGGAAGTTGTTTTATGTCCACTCTGAATGCAGAGCATACATGTGTTGGGAATGTTATGACCGTTCTTTACTGCAAGTGACGTTCGGTGAAATCATCAGACCTCCCCTTCCTTTTCAACTTTGTGGTGAGTGATATACTGAAGGAACGTTCTGTTGTTCCGAGAACTCCGGTGCTGAGTCAAGTGGTAAGCTGACCGGCGATGAGTATGCGGACAAAATTGGTCTACTTCATGCATCAGCTGGTAACTCGCAAACCAAGCTGACTCGCTGAAGTGATTGGTCTGCGTCGTGTATACGTTTAAAATGTGCAGTTTTTTCCACTAGATTTAATTGGCGCTGACCTTATCTTTGTTTTGTAGATAGGCCGCTCGAGACTTGATCGTTTCACTTATCTCTGTTGCGTTAGCCGATCAGACCGTAGTGACGCGAACGTGGAGTCCATTATGATAGCAAAAACACGTAATGCATTCAATGACATTTATGGCTTTGCAAAAACAGTGGACTGTTGAGTGAAAGCAAAGTATGTATTACGCGCGTGATTTCACTTTCGCTCAATGGACCAAGGAGAGCCATTTATAGTGAAAATGTACACAGACTGTCAGTGGTAAACCGCAGTTACTCCAGTCAGTTAGCCTAAACCAACTGAATTGGTTGTCTGAGCTTATTTGGGAGAAGTTTGGGAAAAATTTGCAAGCAACAGCCGATGCTGGATTGGTGTTATGTTCCGGGCGCCACTTGATCATTTGACGCAAAGCACAGTGTTAGGTGTGCTCTAGCGAGGTCACTGAATCTCAAATAATTCACAATGGGACCTAACTCTGCACTTATTATCTCCAGTTGAATACTTGGTAACTAATCCGTGGCCCAAATCGTGATCACATTGTATTGCATTGCACAACACGCCACCCACCTGTGCACGTCTACATTTTCAGCTGACTTTTGTAAAGTAAACGTGACTCATCAGTCTATCTGTCGTCTGTAGTGGAAAAGTGGGCATGCGCCAGACCCTCGTTCACTAACAATTTAATTCGCCTTTCCTGAAGAGCAATCGAAACGTAGTCCCAACAGGCATCGGACTAGAGAAGGCAGTGAGGTTTGGAAGCAAACCGTATATTTCCAGCAATGTTTGGAAATGTGATAAATAATTAACTCTAGCCTAGTCTGGGGCCAGCCGCAGCAACCAAGAGGAAGAAGAAAAGCGCGAGATGGGCCACAGACCACTCGGCGGCACTCAAAAGCGCGCCAGGCGAAAAGTGCGTGGAACCTTCGATCGCCTGTGTTAAACAACGCTCGAAAAAGTTCGGTTAAACGACCTTGAGGCATGAAATAACAGATGAGTCGTTAGGAAGGGGACAAGCATTCGCTGCGTGCAATTAGTTGCACGACTGAAGAAAGTGGCACTGAGGTCGTATCAGGCCTCCTATTGCAGGCGTACATAGAATCATGCGTACAGAACAGACAAGCGGGAAAACACGGTTGCAACGGGGATTCTTAGAGAAGCCACACGATCTCCGGTCACTACACGTCGAAGTTTGGTCTTTGAAGGCCAATACGCTGAGCCTGAATGGGTTTCGCTGAGTCGAGTGAACTGTCGACTGAAAGTTGTAGGGGTATTCAGCGAAGGTTACCTGATTAGACGGCACTGACATGTAGGCACTCAACAACAATGAGCTGCCTTGTTAATTGTAATTACGATGATTCCAGTTGAGAGGCAAGTAAAAACACAGCCAACGGCCATCGCGGGTAGCAGGCCTATTTTTCGTCTAGTCTGAGTCACCAAAAAGATAATAGCTGGCCATGTCAAACAGTGTAGGTTAGTTCCCAGCAAATATTCTTAAATGAACATGACGTATTGACCCAGCGATTCATGGCTAGATAATTTAGGTCGCTCAACTGAGTGATGATTTGGGGTATTCAAATCTATGAGATCGCATTGTTACTCGGTAATGCTGATATGAAGTTCATTCTTATAATAATTCAACGAAGGGATGAAACGGCATTGAGATGGGAAGAAAGCGAGTCAAGGTGATGGAGTTAAGCTGACCTCATACCATTGCTATCGAAACAAGACTATATTTTATCAGTCACAGTCATGCATACCATATATTGACTTATGAGGCAACTTATACCAATTGCCCAGTAAACACGCCGACTCTGGCCCGGAGTCGGTCCGCCTCTGGCACGAGTTGGCAAGGAGTCGGATCCGAGTGGGCGTGCAACAAAATCCAGAGCCGGACCGACTCTGGCCAGAGTCGGATC
>JTDE01010114.1:0-13157 GCA_014338405.1 Paragonimus skrjabini miyazakii | reverse complement strand
ACATATATATATATATATATATATATATATATATATAATATATCAACTCGAGTGAGCCTGTCCCAAAATTTACGACGCCTATGCCTTCTTCATCGACCGATACTCGTTCTGAATGCAAAGTGTATTGATCAAAGCGTTTCTGAGAAGGGTAATACTAGCATAGTTATATGTAAGATGTATCAAGTTTCCCAAAAAATATACACGGAAAACGTTTTGAAACAACGAAAAAGCGTCGATCCGTCTTCAACTACCACACGTTCGTTCTCGCTATGCAACCTGATTGCCTACATCACTTATCGTTGTACTGACACTTGGTCATTTCTTGTTCCATTCTTCGTTGCACGTTCTCGTGCGATGCCGAAGCAACGCGACGTGAACTCCCAGCACGGAGACTCCGACTCCATACTTGATATCACGCTTGAAAGTACTCCGAATATTGCACGCTGAACATTTAAACGTTTTCTCTGATCTTTCGATAGCGTTGAAGGACATTCAAGTGAGAACTCGCCAGGAACTGTAGATACTAGTGTTCCTTCAACTGAGGTGTCTGGCAATCGTCGTTCCTATAACAGATTGGCTAGACATCAACCAGTAAGACATAGACTAAACCAGGTAAAGAGAAGCTAGTCCTAATTGTTCACATCGGCACCGAAGGATTGTCACAGCAATCTTGTAAGAAGGAGCCATACGACGACCTGTCTGCGGCGTGATGTGCAAAATCGTCGTCATTTTCAACGCCCACCAGTATTTATGGCTTGAGCTGCCGCTGGTACTTAAAGTAGTCCACAAAATAATAGCGATAAATCGATTATACAACAGAAAAACCATGAAATATCAGAAAAGAAACAAGGAAGAGCCAACAGTCATGCGGATACAGACTGGTATGTCACAGTGTTTTAAACCGGTGGTACGTATGATTGCAAACCTAGCCTCATTCAGCGGCGTGATTAATGCTCGCGCAGCCCATTTCTACGTGGTCCTCCGGCCGCCTACAGATTCTACTAACCGTTAGTAGCCACGATGGACAATGCGCAGTGCGGCAGAGGCTCAGTCGGCATACGGAGTACGTGACCCAATCAAAGGCTGCAGTTTTGCTTTCTCCAATAACGGTCACAAAATTGTACACTTCATAAACACGCACCGCCGGACATAGTCACCCTATTTGACAGGTGCTAACTATGAAGTAATTCCAGAGGTAATAACCGTATACTATACCTAGATTACTAAGGGAGGTTTGCATGATGTACGTTACCCGTTTGTCACGTTACCGTGTAGTACGAATCAAGGGGCACTACTTCCGGTTTAATGGTCTGTTGATGCCCAGTCCTTGGACATTTTAGCCAACCTCGTTATCGGTGTCGTTTACAGCGCTATACGAGACCACCTATACATTCATATACAAATATGAGATTTATCATCAGCTCGCTAACCTCCTTCACGCTGCAAGATGTATGGACATTGTAGTACTGGCTGGAGACTTGAACGCTCAGGTGGACAAAGTGCTGATAAGCGTGACTTAGGTGACCCACGCTCTGACGGCGTTGGTCGAACAGGCAGCGATGAACGTTTGTTGCAACTCTGTGCTGACAACGGTTTGTTTCTGGTATGCACTACTTTTCGGCGTCCTAGGGGTCAATGCACCAAATGACAACCTCCATCACCCGAGTCATTCGTGAACACAGATTGACCGCATTGCCATCAGTTGGCCTTGAGCAACTCCAGCAGCAATTCAACTGACCACTTATGCTACTAACTACGCTTTCGAGCTCTGCCGCTGCCCACTGGTCTGTTGAGGGTACTCCGCCTTTGAAGAGAGAATTCTCACTTGAGATTTACAAAGGAAGCATTCTGTCACTATTTTATGTGAAGTTACCGTTGCCCCTACGAGCCAGTCCACTCAGTTTCAATTTCCTTCTCCGCGATCTATTTTGCTACCTTGACGTGGTGTTCAGGCTTGTGCATCGATCTAGAGGACTATGTCGACTAGAACTACGGTCTTTTCAAGCGCAACCTTGTCAGACAGACCAAACGGGAACAGTCAGACAAGAATCAGATGCACTCACAGGGTTGTGTCGCACTGCTTACCGCGTAGGAATGCTTAGGTAGCTAGGCACAATTCTATGAGCATAAAGCAGAACGATTTTTATAGTTGTGGCACTGCTGTCTTCCGTATCAGAAAGAGGGGGGTTAGAAAAGGTACCCTCAAACAAAGAGCATTCCGACCACCCAACGGTTACCCGTGACCGCAGTCGTATTATCGAACAAGATAAAAAACGTCTCGTATCACCCAGAAACCTGACTTAGCTTCGAATACAATCTCCGTGCACATTAGTTATCTGAATCAGACATTAACATTCCATCCACTGTGCCCTCGGATTAGGCAAGCGCCTCACTACCAAGTGAGCCAAACTCCTGAATCAGTGGCTAGGAGTAGGGTCCCTCAAGAAAACCCTACATCCTGTTGTCTCGCAGGCTAGACTTTTAAGTCAAACTCAGGATGGGGTCCCTCAAATCAAAACTTTTCCGTTGCACAAACGACCGGGAAGTATTACTACTGTTAATCTCCCAACAATACATTAGTCATCCATTACGACCATCTCCTTTTATTTAGCCCCCCCCCCAATTGGTTTGCCTTCACTGTGCCCTCATGCGATAATTGTCTTCTAAAGCCTAGGCAATTCATTAATATTGGCGCTTTCAATATCCGCACTCTCTGAGAAGTAGGTCAGCAAACTGCACTGGCAAATATTCCCTCAAATCTGCAGCTTGATATTCGCTATCTGTCGGAGACGCGAGTCTACCATTCTAGCATAGTTATCCACTTGAGCTCACCTCCAGGTAACTGTCGATCCAAGCGCTTTTCTCTTAGGGTCTGTGGTGACGTCGAAGTTGAATGTCGTGATCAAGATGGAGTGGGAATCGCACTGAATTCCTCGACTACATTTCAATAAACGGTCGCTTGTATGTTATTGAACTCAATGCATCGGTTAAAGTCTGTTGACGCAAATCGGAAAAACGCTAAAAATTCCCTATACTGGCGTGCGTTCCAACGGACAACTGTTCGGATGCTACTAAAGATGCATTCCATGACGTCCAAATGGATCTTCAGAGGCAGACTGAACACTGACATCAACATAGTAACAGACAATTTGAATGCACATCTTGATCGTCTTTCTCCAGATAAGAAGTATGTTCGATGTTCGAGCAGAACGCACTGACAACGGCGAAAGACTGTTGCAGCTGAGCGCCTCTCACAGTCCCTATATTTCGAATATCACATTTTAACATAGGAAGAAGCATTGTGTTACATGCAGTCCGTCGTGTGCTTTCTAGCCGCAGACACAATTCGATCAAATAGCAATTAGTTACAGGTGGCGCCACTTTGTTAAGGACTGTCGTGCCTCTTGAAGCAACCACCTGGGCTCGGACCATGCTGTTGTGCGCGCCCCTTTTGCTTTGTCATTTGCCAAGAGGACATGCTGGTACATCCAAGATACCTACCTGGCATTCGAGCGAGGGGAATGCAAGGAACGCTTACCGCAAACTATTGGTGAATGAACTCCCCAGTTCGAGTCAGGTGAGAGAGCCTAACTAATACTGGGAACAAATCACAGCAGCTATGAAAACATGCTGTGGAGAGGTACGTTCCGAAAGAGTTGTGCAGCTGCGACAGAACGAGATTTCTGTCGAATCGACAAACCTCATCAACAAACGTCGCTCGATCCCACCTGGTTCTGAATATGACGATGACCGTCCAGAACATAAACGTAAGCTGACTAAGCGTGTACAAATACCGCAAGCATCAATCAGTCAAACAATCAAGAGATGGAACAAGCCTTTTATCTGGGAGTAGTAGAAAGCTATTTTCCCTTACCCGTGGTTGTACTACCGTCGAATCGGCGAGATAATATACAAAAAGATGGTGCACTCAAAACCAGCCAACTGCGCTGATCCGATAAGTGGGCTGAATATTTTGAGGAACAGTTCAGCTGATAACAACCAGACTATGCAAACGAAGGAAAATGAATGGTGAGTAACTGCGTTTCAGACGGCCTTGTCAAAGGAGAAATGGCCTTGCAGTTTAAGTTACTGAAGCGTGACAATGATCATGGAACAGACCTCCTGTTTCCATCTCTTTTCAAAGATGGTAGGAAGGGGTTGATATCAGAATCGATAAAACCCCTTGGGACTGTTTGGGGAACGGAAGTGGTGCCTCGTGATCACTGATGAGATGTCAACGAGAAAAGCAAAGGCATCAGATGCTTTTGTCAACATGTGTCATCTGCAACATCAAAAAGACGCTCGACTGTCGCCAAAAAGAAGAGTATACAACGCTTCTGTGTTCCGTTTTTCTCTATGGTTCAGAAGCGTGCCTGTTCGCAACGAAGATTTTAACAAACCTGCTGTGTCTGATCACCAATGTCTCCGCAAATGAGCCCAAATTAAGTAGACTGCTTGTGTGAGCAACACAGCCATTCGCCGGCGCGTAATCCGGAACGCTCGAGATGCGCGATCCATTGGTAAAGTAATCACGCTGCACAACCTACGATGGTTAGGTCACCGAGCATTGTATACTAAGACCACTAACAGTTGGGTGAAACCACATGGTGGTCAAGCAACAACGTGGTCACGAAATATGAAGACCCTGACTGTTTCATTGAGCAAAGTGGGTAGGTGCCGCCTGCCAGGATGGAGTCCTCGTGATCACTCAAACCGCTGGTAAAAGACGCTATCCAAGATGGCGGCGTGTCGCATTCAACGGTGTACCTGCATCCATATCATTTCTAGTACTTCCACTTAGTCTCCTTTTATTAATTTTTAACCGCCTTAGTAACGTTTCCTACTAGAACATTCCACGTCACTTTTGAGATGAGCGGCAGCCCGAGCCATAGTACTTTCTGGTCAGACTCACGGCTGCTATGATGATGATATGCAGACATTAAGAATTCTAACTACATATCTGCGGCTGTAATCAGAAGAAATAAACACCAAGTAGAAAGATCCTTTAGAAAACTCACTATGGCCTCTCCCCGCGCGTCAAATCACACTCACGATCATCATTATGAGAATCGTCCCTATCTTAGGATTAGACTATCTCTTCTCCCTGAACCCTGTGTAGACTTTCTGTCGGAACACGACTTGCATTAGAAAGTTGTAATAACGCCCCATGATGACAACTCCCGTTTACACTATGATCTATTAGCTGCACACTTTGAAGGGCCTTCACTGTTTGGAAATCTCGCATCTGACGGTGAACCGATCGCAATATCCCCATGGTATTCGCCGAGCGACGAAAGTTTCGATCGATCGGAAGTTCAAGGACTGCTAAAGGACAAAAAGAATAGAGCCTCCTCTTTCTCTGTAGCGCGATCAGGTATTAGTTGCTACAAGCAATCATAAAGAGGATGCTTGTTGACTATAGTCAAACCACCAACCAGTACACTTATGCGGATGATTATTCATAATGGGGATTCGATGACAATCGAAAAAAATATCAAATTATGTTGCCTACAGTCAGTTCGATTGGCACAGCACATACCACCATGTGCCGATTTGAGAACAGGAGAAAATGCACACCACTTTTGAAGTGCATGGAAGTTCATATCAGTTCTATCGCATTACCTTCAGAGTAACCAGCGACGTAGCAGCCTTACAACATTGAAAAAGAACAACCAGCGGCGATATTTGCTCGTATCGATAACATCACAGTGTGTGCAGAGGACAAAAACTCACGATCGAAACCTGGCCAAATTCATTAACATCGCCCGCAAATGTGGAATTACTTTTAATGAAGACGAAAGTGTTATACCCACCGGGACCACTAAAGTTTTGGATTACAAAGTTTCCAAAGGGATTATCAAACCGAATACTGACCGTTTATATCTTCAAAATGTATCGTCCTTTGCGAGCTAGATTCTCCACAGTGTGGCGTTGGTTTGTTTGTTTATTACTCCCAGTGGATTTCCAAATTCTCGGATAAAAGTAATCTCTTCGTAAGAAACAAAGTACCGAAAAAAGTCGTCCTTTGCTTCGAATCGTTAAAAGAGGAATTAAGGAAATCCATTGTCCCGACGGTTAACCGCACCGTTTCGTCAGTCGTTGAGAGGGGCGCTTCCGATTTTGTGGCAGCTGTCATTACTACCCAGTTGCCTTTTTCTCCAGAACCTTCTCACAAAGTGAACAACGGTATTCAGCCGTAGAAAAAAGGGTTACTTTGTAGTTGAAGCCAATCGAAAATGGAGACTTCACTGGAGATTCACTTTCGACTGATTACTGATCAGAAGTCGGTTGCCTTTATGTACGATATGAATCACGCAAGCGAGATCGAAAACGATAAAATCCAACGATGGAAGATCAAACTTCATCATACAGCCTCGATGATTAGTATCGATGGGAGAAACCAAAATCGTGTAGTTGTTGCTTAATCTCGTGGCCATTCCTGTGCATCACTGAACACCGTCTGCTGAAGAACCTCACTATTTTTTATGTCATCCTGGCGTCATTTGAACGTTTCACTTCGTACGTTAGTAAAGTTTGTCGTTCTCTGTTGAGCAAGTAAAATTAATGACTTTGCGCTTTTCAGCTTCTGCAGGAACTAAAACTCGATTTTATAAACCACCTGGTGGGAACTTAATAAAAGCAACACAGCCGCTTGAACGCCACAGTGTCGAGTTCACAGGATCTCTCCCCTCCATCAACCCTAATAAATATCTAATCGTGATAGACGAATATTCCGGATTCCAGTCTGTCTTTGCTTGGCCCGACATGACACTCTCTACGGTGCTTTAATGTTTTTGTCAGTTATTCACATTGTTCAATGTATCATCTTATGTACATTCAAATCGAGGTTCTTCTATGACTAAACAGCCGAAACAGTTTCTAAACGGCTAAGGTATAATGATCAGCAGAACTACCGTCTAGAGCCATCAATCCAGCGGACAAGTTGAAGAGCTGAGTGGGCTTCTACGGAAAACAACTAGGCTTACAAAAAAATCAATACTTGCTTCTCAATCCTTGGAACACAATCCTGTTCGATGGTTTACATTTGATTCGTTCCCTTTAGCGCAATAAAACTAACACCACACCGCATGAATGGTTGTTTCCCTACAACCATAGATACATTTTCAGTGTCACCGCAAGCACGGCTTCTCTATCCCTAGCCGGTGCTCTTGCGGCGGAACACGAGGTCATCTAAATACGATCCTCTAGTGGACGAAGCGTAACTAATTGTGTGCAACCCGAAGTACGCTCATGTTCGACTGCTTGACGGGAAGGAAGAGATGGTGTCCCTCAAGCAGTAAGCTCCAAAGGGCGAAAAAGAGCCCCATATTTCGGATCTAACAGATGCATCAAACCCCAATGTATCAGTAACTGATTACAGCAAACGTGATAACGCCGATGTATCTCAAACAAATAAAACTAAGATGCTTAATCATGAATATCCATCACACAGCACAAGACCCCTCTGACAACTGTATAAATGGACGGGATAAGTCATCCATACTCGAATTACAACAAAATGTGACACCTATCCCCTTCTCAAACTGCACCATTTTTGATCAACTGCGGGGTAGGATGTGGTTAACTCTGTTTAAACACTCCTTCTTTTGCTACATTGTTCCATCCCGTGACTTGTATTAACTATTTCCCTTTTCTCTTATAGCTGTCAGTCTAAGACAATTAACGCCATTCTCACGGGTCACACTTCCACCTCTTCGGCGAACTGAATCATAACACTTGTTCATACTACATGAATTCTGTAAGATGCACGTTGCCCGGTTATTCTTTCACACGTCATTTGACTGATTCCACATATCTAGGGCATCAAGGTTAGTCTTCATGGCACCTGTTTTCGAAACATCATCTGGTTCGTGTCAACCACTGGGTCCTGGATGCTGACGGGGGTATCGTTGAGAAAGCTGTCTTTGCTTCACTCGGTTTACTCGAAATTCTACGCATACTGCTTCGTTAAGGAATCCACGCCCAAACGCTCGCAGGATCTGGACCCCACCCACCCCTAAATCGATGACTTGAAGGATGTAAATGCGTCTGATGAACAGCTTCAGATTCATCTGCGACAGTCATCCGACAGATTAACAAACTTCAGCACAACCGTTACTGAAAGTAAAGTTTTGATCAACCCACGATATTCTCTGTGATAACACGTTGATCAGCACAGTATTCGACCGCCGACCCATAAGGTAAAAGCAATTCCCGATTCTCCTCGTCCCACAACGTTCGTTGCTGCCAGTTGCTTTGACTGATTGATCAAGTATTATGGAAGACATTCCGCAACGAGCCAGGTTCATGCAGATGTTCACTGTTTTACTACGTAGCCGTGTCAATGGTGACGTCGAGTAATCCGCGATACGTATCGGAGTGTACGACCATTTTAAGAATGCATTAGCCGCCGCCGCCGCCATCACGTTGCACCATTTTGACTTAATCGTCAACTTAAAGATAGCTGTTAGTAAGTTGAATGCCGCAGCGGACACCGACAAGTTAACAGTAAGCCCAGGGAATTTGGAAACCGATCGCTTTCTGCTGAAAACTATGCACGGAAAGTATGACCATGAATTATTGGCTAGCAACAGGCAAGTTCCTGGGAGAAATCTTCGCCTATCACAAATCACCACCATCTGCCTTCCAAAGTCGATCCAACAGAGCTCCGTCCAAAGGAGTCCGACAACGTGACTTACTGCAATAATTCTCAGAAGAGAAACACCAGGAATCTGCTGGCAGTTTATAAGGACCAAGACAAATCTCGCAGGCCACTCATGAAGCTGGTATTACAGCGAGCGGCAAATTAGTTTGTTCATCAAACAAACTGGATTTCAGAGAAATTCTTGGAGTCGTTAGACGCCAGAGGCAACATTTCGTACGACAGCTTACATAACAAGTTTAAGAAGGAAAAAGGTGAAAAGCTGAAGCGTAGCCAAGATGCTCACCGCAATGTTCAGTTAACGATGCCCCAGGACGTTCGACCATCAATGAAGTTATCAGTGAAGGAGACGGAACACCTATCTATGAAACGTCCAAGCATTTAAGGCGCTGGGAGGAAAACTCTGAGGGTCAATTCACATGGTCTCATCGTTCTACTGTGATATCGCCAGAAATTTGCACTGCAGAGCGGTGGTCGGTAGAGTTTGAATCAAATATTGAAACTGTGGTCCGCAAATGCATTTGGACTATCAAACGCAATAGGACTGCTTCCAAAGGCGGCCTCTTACAGGCGTTCTTCGAAAGGAGGTAGAAAGGTGTTAGTCGAGACCTTGGCTCAGTTGTCAACTCATGTGGATGGCGGAAAACATCCTATTCTGCTGGGGTCACTTGATAACAGTCACAATACTCACGGAAATATATCAAGGGCCCTTGCGAAAACTAAATATCGATTGGACGGAGCTCTATTATTATTATTATTATTATTATTATTATTCGGGTTTTGGCTTCCATCATACTTTATCTGTTCACTGCATCGCATTAGGCAAACTTTGGGAGGGAAATGCAGGGTTTAGTCCTGGACGAATGTGTAGTGATCACTCTTCGCCAAGTTTTGAAGTAGTGTCATGCATATCGCCAGCTACAACTTGCCATATTTCTCGACTACAAAGATGCACCTGGCTCAGTAAATCGATCTGCGCTCCCGCATTAGTTTAAACACAAGGATGTGCCGAACAAGCATGTAAACATATTCTCTATTCTCATGTTTCAGTTAAGATTAGGGTCTGAAGCGAACTGTCTGACAATCACAGCATCAAGATCACCGTATATCAAGGCTGTCCACCTTCAATATTTTTGTTTAATCTTGTTATTGATGAATTAGTGAGTGACTGTTGTGGCTCTCACAAGATGCTTGCGTAAACCCTCCATCTGGTGAAAGACTGATTGATCTTGATTATGTTGACACCAAGGTGTTCTTTGGCGATTTTAAAGCAGTACAGACAATGCTGGATTTTATTTTGCGCCTTGGAATATATTCCGAAATGCGCTTTGCAGCTTTAAAGTGCAAATGGTTTCTGCAAGACTGTTGTGACTACGTAGTTGATGTTGGATGATGAAGTTATGAAGATTGTTGGTCGGTTTATATACATAGGAAGTTGCACCAGCAGTGACAGAAGCATACGGAACGAAATACAAGTTTGTATCTCCAAGGCTATGACAGTGTGTTGTAATCTAGGACAGAGAGATCTCTGGGTCTTCAGGATCGCCTGTGAGGGCTGAACATGTTTTCTGTTACGAAACCTGGTCACTTGGAATAGAGGAAATGAACCGTCTCCAAGTATTGGACTACCGATATCTGCGTTCGAGCGTTTGCATCGGCCGCCATTTTGAGGTAAATAACGAGGAGGTTAGAAGGCGGGTATTTAGTAACAAGTGTCGGGCGACTTCCTTTGTTCAGTCACTAAGTACGCAGTGACGTAGATGTTCAAGCCATGTATTAAAGATGCCAAATAAGCGTCCCTTGCATTCCTCTCCAAAAGAGACGAGATTATCGAACACACCGCCACGTACGACATCTATAGCACTCTGGATCTAAATAGTGCTTGCCATCAGGTCCCTTTGCGGCCCTCTGTGGCATGCGGATGTCTGCATCAGTTTGGTCGGATTCCATTTGGCGTGACGAACGGCGTCACACGCTTCCAACGAGCCACTGACAATGCAATAGCACGCGAACGACTAAAAGACATCTTTTTTACGTTAACAATATTACGGTATATGGAACCAACTCCGTTGAACATGATGTCGATCTTCGGAAGTTCCTAGTCATGGCTAGGAAATACGAATTGTCCTTCAATGAATCAAAAAGCATCATCACGGCCCAACAAATCAAATTTCTAGATTATGATTTATCCAACGGTAGTATCAAGCCGGATCCCGATCGTCTGAAACCTCTACGAGAATTAGTCCCTCCCTTTAATTCGAAGTCCCATCAACGAGTGGTGGGATTATTCGCTTACTATTCACAGTAGATATCTCATTTCACTGACAAAATTCACAAACTTGTGCATAATAACACCTTCCTTCTACCCAATGAAGTCAGAGAATCCTTCGAGGCTCTAAAAGACGAGCTGTCTAAGGCCCCTATTTTTACTACTTAATACGACATCGTTGTATTCTTATAAGTGTGCTGTCAACAGTAGGACTTACAGGTTGTAACAGCCGTAGAGAGAACTCGTGACTCAGTAGAAGTACAAACTATATTGTCCTTTTTACAAGCGGTAGTGTCATTCTTAAGTGCGTGGACGAATGAATCGTTGGTCATTGAGGGCGCGACCAATCAGAACGCAGTTTGAGTCCTAACACGAGCGTGGGGCACACAGGCGGTGTTGACACGTATACAACAGACAACCCTTTGGTTGTCGAGATAGACGCCTCTGATGTGGCGATCGTAGCCACTCTGAATCAAAATGGTCGACCGGTAGCTTTCTTCTCACGTAGTCTGTCGTCCGGTAAACGGCACCATTCCGCCGTAGAAAAGGAAGCGTGTGTTGTTCCGGAATCCATGCGTAAGTGGACACATTTTCTACTTCGCAGCCATTTTGAACTTACAGATCAACGTTCGGTCGACTTCGTCTACGGCAATCAGCACAGAGGGAAAGTCAAGAACGACAAAATTGAACATTGGAGGCTGGAGCTGTCGCCATTCAAGTTCGACGTTGTGTATCGACCTGATAAAGATAATCGAGCGACCGATGCACTCTCACGTAGTTGTTGCGGGGCGCTGATGACAAAAGTCGATTTGAAAAGACTACATGAATCGTTTCGTCATCTCGGCGTTTCCCGATAATGCACTTTGTGCGCACCAGAAACTTCCCGTTTTCTGTGGAAAATGTTTGAAGTGTCGTTGCTAAATGTACTATGTGTTGTGAAATTAAACCTAGTTTTTTCTCCAAAGTTCGAGGCGAGCTCATAAAAGCCACATCTTAGGGGTCCCCTTCCGCCAGTAACCCACAACTGTAACATATTAACAATTATCGGTTAGTATCTTCGTTTTACTTTTAATTTTGCGTTTGCTGATTAGACTAGCGAGACTGTTGCTGAATGCTTTTGCTAGTACTCGTCATTCATGTCAACTACCATTCAACAGTTTCTTCATAAAAGAGGAACCACAACTAGCAGAACGACCCCAAACAACCCCCAGGGTAACGGCCCGGTAGGGTGTTTAAACAAAACGCTTGGGAAGGCCGTGTTGCTTGCCTAGAGGTCCCATAAATTTGCGAACAATCAACGGAAATTCACTCTGCCACATGCGTTACACCCAATCAGATCACTCGCATGCACTGCAATTACTGCTACACCACATGAAAGATTGTTCCCCTATAACCAGAGGTCGACCTCCGGAACAACTCTTCCGGTGTGCCTCACCAAACCCGGACCGATGTTGTTTCAAAAGAATGTCCGATAATCTAATTATGATTCACCTATCGAAAACGTTGAACTACTTCAGTACAATCCACAGTACGCGTAAATCTGCCTTCCTAATGGCAAAGAGGAAAAGATCTAGATTCATCAATTGGCCCCCAAAAGAACAGTCATGCCTAAGACGTCCTTGCAGGGATTATCGACACTTTCGACCTAAGAGATCATGTCCGTACTCAACAATCGCGTCCCTGTCACAGAGAAGTATGACAGATGACCTGCACAATACTGAATCATCTTCGGATCCCTCCAACAATCATCACTCACGCAATCTGGAAATGTTAATCAAACAGCAACAGCGTGTTCATCCATACAGTCTGAGAAATAGAAGTGCACAAACCTACTACATATTCACGCACACTATCAAACCTTGTATCTCCGATCAGAGTTCACATGTCCTATCACTTCCTTAAGAGTTAGCATTTATTGTCTACTCACACTTCTTGGGGAAGGATAACGTTATACGTTGTTGTATTTATTTCACCTTTGCGTTGGTAATCAACTAACGTATTCTATTTCAATTCCAAGATTAATAAAGCCTCCCAATCTTCTGTTTCTGACGCAAAATCGTTATTCTGCACAACTGAGTCTATGTGCAACAATGTGACGCAGTTTTGAATAATTAGGAGGATAAAATCATCAACATGCGATTTCACGTGAAATGTTGCTCGAATACAATCTGTAGACGATGACCTGAAGTGTTACAGTAGAACGGAAGGATTTGGCAGGCACACTCG
>JTDE01010113.1:2868-13261 GCA_014338405.1 Paragonimus skrjabini miyazakii | reverse complement strand
TTATATTTATCATTTGTCCCATTTTACTAACGCTTCAGGTCACATTCATTTCATCGGAGTATCTCAACAATTCGTGTACGAAAGGAAAAACACTCCCTTCTTTGCCAGTGGGACACCATATTTCAAATCGTTCTGAATAGTCTTCGATTTCCCTAGACAAATTATGAATATTCAGAATTTCAACTGGACAGGACACCATCGTAGAAATTTACAGAAGTCTGCGATGCCGATTGTGATTATTCCAGAAATACGTAAATGAAGTGACTGACTTAGCTCAACCCGACGCATTAGTAATAACAACAGAACTAGGTAAAACAGATAATTTATCTCTCCAGCTCAATTGTACATCGTGCTGTCATCATTGTAATTGAACAACAGAACTGAGAAAGATGTTTAGTGACAGTGTCCACAGTAATGAATGTTGAATATTCTAACATATAGGCCGAAATGCTATAAGGCTAGTTGTTTGTATAGTTGCATTTCCATGTATTATCAGCAATTTATTTACACTTGAAAAGCACTCGGTGCATATGATGAGTCAACCACATAAGTTTAAAATCAATGCTGATTAATACTCATTGTCCAAAGTCAACTATTGTCGTAGGAATGACGACTTTTAAAACTGACGTCACATATATGTACCACCAGGTACCGCTCACATCTGTTTGAATTAATTGAAAATTTCTGTCATGCCTGGATATGCAATACAGACGTTCAGACTTCTAGTGGACTAATTTACAAACTTCGACAGACAATCGTCCGACTTGGTTGTGGTGACCTGGAGATAACCCCGATCTACCTGCTGTACGATGTATAAAGTTCTTCCCAAAATCCTAGTCCACATAGTACATAGGATTGTAAGGATCTTTGTCTGCCGTTCGCTTACTGCATGCGATGGCGTTTGTTTGTTTGCATGCTTGTCAACCTATGCGCGCCAGTGGCGCCGCATACACTTCCGGCCTGCTCGTGCGCCCGACGGTCGGACACCTAACCTGCTTAGAAGATTTCGCGTATCGTTGTAGTTTAGTCCTGGTTGAGACCTATTGTAATCGTCGTGTACTATAAGTTCGCGTCTGGTACCGTTTGCGTATACATGGGAGGCTTTCATCCAGTACACATTTACGTTAAACGGCCAGTGAAAGTGAAGTTGTTATATTTAAAGTGATGTAGTCTTTTGGAACTGTTAACGTAAACGCTCTGTCAGTGACAGACCGCGAAACGGGATGTTGTGCTGGGTGATACGGCGGTGCAGTATCAGAATAGTGTGACCATTGATTAGATTTCACAAGCTGGTTACTGATTCATCCATCGAACGTATTCGGCAATCTGAGGTTTGCTCACAAATGACCGTGGACAAATCCTTGCATATGACTATTCATCTATGTCCAATGTGAAGTTAATCTAGTGGAGGTGGACATAGTCGCTTCATGAAAGCGTGTCCGAAGCACTATTGTTGTCCATGGCAAGGATAGGCACAAGTGACGAGCTCCAGCAATTGCAAACTTCAAGTACAGTAATTCTCTCCGAAAGCCATATACTACAAAAATTATGGGAATATGAATGCTGCACATATTCGCGAATCATGTGCAACTTACAATTTTGTACATGTTTTTATACGGGATTAGGTTTGTTGCGTGTTCGTGATTTCATTCTGTATAATATTTGTCTTTTGCAAAATCCGGCGATTTAATGAGTGAAGACAAGTATTTCAGTTTCTAGGAACAAATTGAAAAATTACTGAAAAAAACTGCACAGATCCCTCTTGTAGAGGATGGGAACGTTTCTATCTAGAATTGTGCCTATTCTCCACATTGATTAAACCAGAAAACCGATTGGTGGTCAACGAAGTTCATTGCAAGTACACCGAGAAAGCAAACTGTAAGCAAAGCACAACAAAAGCAAAGCACGACAAACCAGTAGCCAGCGACCAGAAATTGTTATTGGTAATGGCAACCTTGACGGTCGAGCAAACGAGAGGATGCAGACATGCAATCAAACAATGTCAATAGTGCCAACGGTCAAAATAAATAGCAAGATAGTTTGAATACGTGGCAAACCAAGGGTGTCTCTACACTCTGGATGTTCGCTCCATTTTACGTTAATGTATCCGTTAAATTGAGATATGTAAGACCAAATGGAAAACGAAAGATGAATGGCGTGCAGATGGTTTGTACAAATCTCAACGTAATGGTAATAATTAATATATAGCGAGTGAGTATGATGCCCGTGGTGAAAAATGCTGGCATGAAAAACGTAGCCCGAATGACTTTGTTTCTCAGACGGGCTTTCGTGTGAGACATGTAACATGGGCACAGGACAATGTGCCGGAAGACAAACTGGTATTCTGTATTGTGTGAAGTGTGTGCAGTGGTTACATAAGCCTTACGATGAAACAAGTCTTTAGATCGAGTGCAATGACCAGCAATGAGTGAATATGGTCTCCGCCTGATCAGAGTTACTACTTTGAAAGAAGCGTTTGGACAAACGGGCCCAAGGTATCAGGACGGTTGAATTCAGTGGAAGGACGCCGCAATTTAATGTGACCAAATTAAATCCATTGATGAAAGAATGTAGTATTTATAACGACCTGCAGAACGTATATTGTTGCGCACTTGTTTGTATTGTCCTAATCAACCAGCTGAAAAAAAAAACAAAGACTATGATGACGCCAAAGAAAGACTGTGGCAGTGTAATGCAACGTGCTGACGCCATCTTTGTTGACGATTGTGCAAGTTGTGTTCATGACTTATTTTGCTTTGGGCTCATAGTTGTCTGTATTTTCTGTTTTTTTTTCAGACAGACTGAGAAGAAATCGTCTTCGAAAGATCGCTGTTCGCTAATGTTTCCGATCCGTCAGCAGCGTACGTCAACGGGGGGAATAGGTGTAAAAACATGCGTACAAGTAAAACGAAAGACGTATCGATATAAATAGAACGACTTACTGACAAGTTGAGGTCCGCTGAGTTGAAAAGGTCACCGCACACGAAAGAAGAACAGTGTCAGAGGATTGTGTCAGACGACGTCGGATAAATAATTCCACACGCGGCGTGCGACCGTAAGTCGCTGAGCGTTGGTAGGTCAGCAATTAATTCGTCAATTAAAAATCTATCTGAATTGGGAAGACGTGGGCGGTGCACAGAAAACCATTGTTTTATCGTTCAAAAGTGATGATAATGCCTTCGAATAAAGACACAGATGGAGTTAACGAAGGTTGTATACAAAACATACACAAATGAGTCACGAAATATAACCTTGAATTATGAACATCACATTTTCAAGGTCCAAATTGTAGGTTACCGTTGGAGCCAAGATGTATGAGGTAGCGTTCACGTGACAAACGAATGCGACGTAAATGTGGGGTGCGTGCCAATTTGTTTCAAGTGAGCGTAGAACTATAGAGTTATACACCAAAGACGAACTAAGATGTAGTCTAACGTACTATTACCCCAAATGGAAGATCCACCTGTAACACATCAGTGAACATGGTAGATTTGTTGCTCACTCTAGATACATGGTTCACAACATGTTACTGGCACATTAATATCAAATGAGATAAATGAAGAAGACAGCAGCAACGAATTCTTTTGTTGAATCGGCGTTGAGCATAAACGTTCTGAAGGGAGTTTGCTACAATGTAACCATTTAGGAACACTTGTAGCTATCCATATTTTACATCCCCAAGCTGTTCTTTCAACATAAACTGAACAGTATACACACTTGATTACAGGTTTTACTTTCAACTAAACTTTCCAGTTCGATTATTTTGAAAAGGACAACGATTTCTATGGTATCAGCTAAATGAGAAGTTGTAATCGTAGAATAATGTACTGATATTAACATCACTGTTACTTTGCCTCCTCTTGAAGCAACCGGGTAATCTGAGAAGTACTCACGTTTAAGTGTATATGAACTTTTGTGTGGGATAATTCATTCGTGTTTATTTCGAGACCGGTAGCGCAACGGTGAACACTGATGCTTCATAAGAGAGCAGCTGGAGTTCAACTTCCGGTTATGGCAAGATTAGGCACACTTGTTGGGCTCCGACGAGGGTAAAACTCGATACTGTGTATGATATTCAATTGACGTCAATCATTTTCTTATTAATTGGCTTGAGTTGTGCTTGAGTTGTGCTTTTCCTTGCAATAATCACGATATCGTTATATCTTCGACCTGGTGCTCATGAAATCGTTGCATCCAGGAGGGAATCTATTAGCCTTAACATTGAATAACGCAGTTAGCTTCCGATTTTCACCTGTTCAAGGATTTGGAGCTGTACAATATATTAGATGCACCACGCGGCATTTGTTCTGGAAGCAATTCAAGTGTGTTTACCACTGAGTGAAGCACAGCTTGCACAGCTGAAAAGTATGCAGTTTGCTGATTTACGATGAACTGTTGCAAAGTTGAAATAATGATTAAATGTGATAAAAAAGTTTTTGTTTCACTTAAGTTCACTGTTAATTACAGTCGATCATTGAGGAATGATCACGTCTTGTGTGGAATAAAGCCGACGCCGTCAGAAAATACGAACAAACTCACCTTGTTCACCAGACGTGCACATGATAGTCCCACGCTGAATAAAAACATATGAGTAGTAAAACTAAAATTGACGGGTAGAAATTGTGCAATACATAGTAGAATGGTGGAGTCGTCGAAAGAATAATCACTCCGGTGTTCAGTGAATTGTTCGAAGGCAGTTGCAGTAAGCAGCCAAAGCCCTATGACAGCAGCTACCGTTAACCGATGTAAACATAACGTCTTTAAAACAACAGGCAAGGGGCGGTAACGGAACAACACAGTATCAGTTGGCACAAGTGGACAGAAATACACGCGTCTAAGTTGCGTCTAAGTTGCGTCTAAGTTGCGGCCTGGAATTTAATCCGGTACCGCGTACGCCGTATGCATGTGCGAATGGGACATTAAACGTATTTCTCTGTTGAATGATGTCTCGTCATACTTGTGACTCGAGCCAAACCTAGCGTAATTTAATTAAGCTAATCAAACTCAATTATAGATGAAGCTACAGGTAACTGTCCGTCAGCATATAAAGCTACTGAAACTTACAGTTGCCTGGTAAGCAGTAGAAACTTACAGCATACGCATGTTCAATGACATGCATGTTTTGCAACGAAAACTACTTATTTGTTTACAGCTAATCCGCGTTATACCAAACTACTCTAAGAATATCTTGCGATATCGATTTCTAGTGTTTTGCTCAATATTTCTATGCCGTATTGTTGACTAGTATATTTTAATTCTGATGTGAGCAAATACAGGTTATTAAAATAAATGGGCTGTAGACCATTTAATGGATTCTCTTAGACTTTTTGTTCTCGTACACAGCAGATGGACCGTTTTAAACAAAACTTGAATGTGCTTTGAACCTGCGAATCATAAAAATACCAAAACACAATATCTTTGAAGAATGAAATTGTTAACCTCACCATTTCTACTTTTATTGTAAATCACGCAATGACATTTAAATCTTTACTGTCATTGACTACCCATCACTAATTAAAAATGATTAGTTCGACATATCTTTTTTACTTTTAACTAACTGTATTAGCTGTGGTAACAAAGAATACGTAATTGTAATGAAAAATTGACTTAGCTCAAGCCCACAGATAGTTTCTACACAATGGTAGTAACGCACTTCGTCAGTTAACAGTAGCACCCAGTGTACAGTCATGAATTGCAATCACCAGATTAGTTAACCAATGTTCACCCGAAGGGATCCGTGACTTGACTGATCGTATTCACAGAGACACGAAGTCATCAGAAATAATTATTTCTTACTTTGATTTCTTACTTTAATCGCGCGCGATTAAAGTATATTCGGTATTTAAGGAAAGGTGGAATTCTGGTGAAACGTTCCCGAACTTAATTGGGATGTTCATTGTTGGACAAAATGACTACTTTGGACCTAAAAATTTACTGTCCGAGGGAAAGCGGTAAGCTTGCTGATGAACATATTTGTGCCTCCGTGTTTTTCACGAAACGATAGTCTGTACTATCTACCGTTTCAGGTAATTTTTGAAAAATGATAGCTCTAGATTGTTTGATATCAATTTTGTAATGACAAATTGCACATTTAAACAAAACCCGGCTTGCAATCATACTACAGCTATGCAATTATTTGTACCTCACATGACAATAAAAATGGTGCAGTACTGATAGCACGTCACCCGTCTACCCGAATTATTGTGTGCCATACTGCCATGTTTGATTTTCATAACTGCTTTGCAGAGCCTATTACGTAAACGGTACTAGACACCCTATGAGGTGAGTGGTCAAACAAAGTCAACTTTTGTGTACACACACGGAAATAACTTGCATATCGACGAGCATTGTTGTCCAATTAATTCTTCGTGCGTTGGGTGCTTTTTGAGTGCTTTTTGCTGTTTGATAGGTGATTAGTAAAATATAAATCAGTGGGCTGAATAGAATTTTGAAGCAAACTAAACAAGGCTGTCTCATTATTGTGATGTTTAAACGGTTAAAATGCGCAGTTATAGTCTGTGACATGTTTCTAATCAGTTGAATTTATTCTAAATTTACACAGCAATGAGAATTGCTTGCGACGCAACCGAGGCCGGTATACAAACTATCTCAACATGTTGCTGTTGAGTTTGCAATGTTGACTAGTTCTTTTAGGGTTGGTTAACTTTGTTGTTGTGTCAATACGACGAGTTTCTTCTAATAATACATCTATAGACTTCCTAAAGAGTTTCAGTGTGATACAAAATGGACAGGTTTAAACGAGGCATTTTGGGGCAGTTCATAGTAGACGTGATTTACATTGAACTCACCATAAGATACAACCGTACAATTTTCGTATGTGTCACTCCATTTGTGAGGTTTTCACTCTTGGCCTAGGTAATGTTATTGTTCTTTATCAGAGGCCCCTAATAAAAACAAACTATCTTCTACCAACAAGCCTTTAAAAGTTTGTGGACTGCCATGCACAACTTTGCAGGTTGGACTGTGCAATTCCGACACGTTAGGTTAACAAAATATCTCGGAAAAATCAAGTCTGTTTGGTAAAGTTTTAAACTGGTCAGATTGTGCCTCATTGACTTTTGGAGTAACTGCTATGTTATGCGCCGGATACTTCCAGCTGTCAAGCAGTGTATAGACGTGCACACGTATTCGCATCTTGTTCAAATAATTTGTTCTTTAGTGGGTGACTTGTAATCAGACCATTCGAAATCTCCCATTAATTTATGCTCATGATATCGTCTTTCGGAAGCTACTGATTATACATAATGTCTTTTGTTTTCTAATTGCAGTATTCTCTCTGATTCTGTTAATGACCTCAATTTCGTAATGTTGTTTAAAAATATTCTAAAATGAGGGAGATAACTTAAAATACTAAAATAACACGCAAGGGAAGAAAGGCAAATTATTATCGAAAACCTGGAGATGGTTTTAGAGCTACCATAATGATTCCAACAGTTTGTTTTTTAATACCTTTCATGAATTTGGATTCACATTTTGTTTCCGACCAGTAGAAGACATTAAGTTGAAGCGAAAACTTAAACTGGCAAATCGAAGTAAAGTGAGAATTAAATTGAACATTATGGCTGCATCTGCCAATTTCAAACATATGTGTATTTTAGGTTATGCAACGAAGGAAGCTATAACTGACCAACAGAAAGCAAAAGTAGCTGAATTAGAACGAGTAACTAGGTATTTTGAACTGAAGAATGTTCGGAGACTTCGTTTATTTCAGGCTGAACAATACTCACGCTTAATCACAGATGTAATACGATTACAGATTTCGACCTGTCTTGTAGGGTAATTGACTAGTGTTAACAGGACAATTACCGTGTTTAGTATCTGTACGATTAAGCAACTCGATCACTAATAATAGATGCGAGTGACTGAGTATTTAGATACAAAGATTCGGTCGTGCCCGATATGAGGTCACTGATGCAGTGATCAGCACGGTAGCCTTTTAAATGTGTGGCCGGAGTTTGAATTTCCACCGTGTTAAATATATGTACTGCTGGTGAGCCGCAACAAGAGCAAAACTCGGAACCCGTGGTTCTCAGTGAATGTGACTGGCTAGATAATATACTTGAATGCAAAGATTCCGATCAACTGTGAGTGATTCTCGGATTGAACTTAGGTTCATCCTGGAACGAAACAGGGATGAAAGATGTTACAGAGTTATCTACAGTGATTAACTGTAATTGTTCACAACAGATTTAGTGGTCAATAAAGTTAGTCGAAATCAGCCATTTGTATGGCAAAAGTCAGTGACTCATGTTTTAACCGTAAACTGGAAAGACGACTACATGGCAACATGTCCTTGTTACACTTGATACTGAGTTGAAGAGACATTTGTTGTAAATTGTAAATAGTCTCAAAATTTGGTATAACCTTAGTATGTATGCGTGTGCAAAGTGATTGTATGCCACCAAATAACAAAATGCTTGAAGTAAAATTATATACAAAGATAGTAGTGTATTTTTTTGATAGAGATTTCTGGAAGCGTATCCAGACGGTTCCAATTCTAATCACCTTTTATTCACCAGGACTAATGTCCAGGAAAGAATTTTGAGGTTGTGCCTGATTACCTCAAATATATTAGTGCTAATAATGGCGACTTCAAAATCATGTCGCACTATCTTTTTATCATGAACACCTGTCTATATTAAAACCGTTCCGATTCCCCCAAAGATGCGTGCAAATAACAGCTTTGTTCCGCCCCAAAAACCCGTATCAAGGCGAAGAATACAAGGCAATTATATAGTGCGTAGTGGCCTAAAAACATTCTTGAATCAGAGGATAGAAAGATAGTTACTGAAAGAAATAGTTAGGGTCACTAAGTCACCAGTGAGCACAGCAGAACGAAGGTAAAAAATAACGAAGATTACCTCTCGACCGTTCTGAATAGTTCTGCCAATTCTGATTGGACTGATCATTTTTCTCAAGGACGAAGGCGGTTTTTGACTAAAAAGTGGACTCCCTAACAACTTTCCGGTTATGTTCAGTTCGATGGCTCACTATAGTTTAGCAATAAATATTTGACATCGAGGGAGATTTCACAACTAAAAAGGTAGAACCAAGAATCACCAGAGACATCATGACACTTTATCCATGTTATCATCTAGACATCATGAATCAAGTTTGCTCGCGGCGTTCGCAAACTGCGACTGTAAGACTGGTGTGATTCCTCACATTTAGTGATGAACACGGTAGTTATGGAAGTTTTTGACCTGTTTTCATCTGTGAGAAGTTGAACCGGCAACTTGAATCCCTAAGTCAAGTTAGGTATTTTACTAGTTAAGACACCTCCGGCTGCTCATATTAAGCGACTGTATGTGCTGCGTTTCGGTTTGACTGCCAGAGCCTGATAGATCAGGATAGAACATTTGAACCGTAATCTGATGTTCGACCACCGATGTCCGAATCAGATCGCTGGCGTCTGGCAGCAATAACAGTTAAGCAGTGAAGAGGTTAAAATACGAGCATTTAGTCACGAACTGTTTTATTCAAACAACGGTTAGATCACGTGATAAGGATGCCAATTGGTCGACTGTCACACCAAAAAATCACTAATGACATTGCAGCTGACCGGTATACTGATCGAACTGAAGAGATAATAGCCTAGTTTCGCGATCTAAAGGAAGTTTATCCACCTGGCCGTTGACCGCAAATTAGGTACGACCAAATCGTCGTATATGAACGTTTGACCACCTTTGCTTGTGAGTGATAAACAGATTGTCCAAGCGTCTTGAGACGAGATAGTAACTGTCCTGTTAACCGTAATCGATAGCACTACGATTAAGACTTCCGAGATAGGTTGAAATCTCCGATCTCCTTAGACTTGTTAAGAGATGTTTTAGATCACCTTTTATCAACATTAATTATTTAGATTTTATACTGTCGTCCTTCAAAATAAAGTTAATTCCGCAATTTAGTCCAAAACTTCTGGTACTTCATCAATCTTCTTGCGTTTGTTATCCTTAACGTAAGCAAATTTTGATATTTCTGTCGGAGCCCAAAGATAATCTTCCCACATCTCTAGAACTGAATCAACAAAGGGCAACAGACGGAGGGCAAACTTTCCCCTTAGTTGAATACTCAACCAGGTCTCTAAAATAATTCATAGTTGAATATTTTCACAATCATGATGGGACAACGTACCGACTCATATTGCACGTGTAGAGTTGGTAACATCAACTTTATGTTGTGAACAGTAAATACAGTACTCTGGTATGAAGTTGAATATTTCGGTCATACAACCCTAAACCTTTATAGGTCCGATAAATATGAAGTTTGTAACCACTGGCTTATTGGTGTTCCATTCCCAATCGAATTTGCGATTAGAAGTCAACAAAGAACGACGGCCAGGTGGACTGTCATTAGTTCTAAAATTGATGAG
>JTDE01010107.1:0-10304 GCA_014338405.1 Paragonimus skrjabini miyazakii | reverse complement strand
CGGTCAAACAACGACAACATTCACGCCACTGAGCTCGGTTAGCCGCCATCTCACCTAACGTCTCAAGCCACTGACTCTGTGAGTCGCGAAGGCCTTAGCCCGGGAGACGAACCCGACCTACCGTGACCAACCCCTTAGTGAACACATCAACTGGTAAACGTGAACAAGCTAGTTAGGAGACGTAGTGATAAGATCTATACAAAGTTTACAACCATACAACGCACTAGAGTATATGTGCACCGGATGCTGTCAGATTGCTCAAACCTAGACAGCGGCAGTCAAAGTAAACGGTGCTCGATAATGTTAGTATGACACAGAAGTCTGGAAAGTGTGAAAACAAGCCACGGACAATTTGTTCAACACAAACAAATGATTAAAATAATCCGAAATAATAGTGTTCAAAGAGGAGACCAACGCCAAGCGGGGAATTTTGAACAAATAAACCATGAACCAAATGAGTATATTAGAAATAATATACACATGCATTCCGGTGTTTTGTGAGACCTCACTTTGAAGAACGAACACGATATTTCCAGAAGAAAAGAAGAAAACTTGAGAATTTGAAAACACGCATTTCGAATATGTCCACTTAGTGGACGATATCACAGAAACACAGACAACCTACTCTCGTTAACTCAGAAACGACGGTTGAAACGAAGGGAAACAACAGTGTTCGTGGAGTTAAGCCATGATTGCCAAACGCCGAGCACTGGATAAGCCACACATCCCAGAATCATAAAGAACAGAATATTTACAGTCATACGTTCATTTGTCTAGTAGCCTTAGAGATGAGCGCTTCAAAAAAAAGCACACAAAGTCAACAACAGTGCAATGCACGATTGGCGACACGGAAAGTAACAGGGAGAATAGAGGTCTCCTAATCTAACTGGTATATCGATGATGGAGTTGCATGGTGCCGTCTGGTATACGGAATCGTGTCACAGACGTGTGACCTACGGAACCATATGCAGTTTAGATACTAAGTTCGTAAAATGTTGATACCAGTGTTCGAAAAAAAACAGGTTCGAAACAATGGCCTCATTAACATTGATCAACTTCACTATCAGGTCAAATAAAATATCTCCTTCCCCTGTATATGAACCTAGTAGAACAACCGGGAAGAACCGTTTCGTGAATAAACTAGTCTGTCAACTACAACCAAATACAAACAGAGACAAAAACAGAATCTGAACCGTCCTAACCTGGAAGGAACGGCTACCGGTTTCTCCGTCAAAGGTGGTCTGTAGTCATCCGCAAGGGGTTGTAGATGCAAACGCTGGTACGTTCCACGATTGTCCCATAAATGTACACCTAGCGAATTGGCATGTGTTGTGGCCAAGAATTCGCCAGCAGGTGAGAGACTCAGGGAAGTGATCGGAGTATTGACACGGAAACAGTCGATGAGTCTATTAAGAAATAAATGAGAGAATTGCTCTACAGTGTGACTGACTCTCGACGCCGTATACTGTTTGATGAGCTGATTGTGACTGGACAACACGCAGACGTTACCGGTTCTGCCATTGGTGTGTCGAACGGCACAACGGTCAGGTGTCGCATGACACATAAATGGTGCATGCGTTTAAATACAGCTAAGACAATGAAAAGCAAAATCTCTTGTGAACAGGGCTTTGAGTAATAACTAGAACAGTATCGAATTATCGAGTATAAGCCAAGCGAAGAGAATGGTATGTAAGCGTTTGTTCAGCATCATGCTGAGCATTGTATGTCTCAATAGGGAATCCAGCTCAGACGAAAACTCAATCTGTCCTGCATGCAGATAAAGCTTTGCAAGTCGAAAACTTGTTTCCAGCCAAATAAATAATATGATCCGCGCTCCTCGAGGGGTGAGCATTCATCCTTTTAGGTATTCCTGTCTTCGAGGAATGAAAGACAAATAGTTGAATAAGCCCGAGTCACACGGTAGTAATAATAATAATAAAGGTAATCGTCGTGATCAATAATACTTCAAAATTATTATTAGTGTTACTACAATAAAAGTTCCAGGCAACTTAATTTAGATAAAGCTGCGGGCAGTGGGCTACAAAACACATTTATCCCGTTTTGTGGTTGACTCAAAAATAGGCATATCGGTTTTGAGCAAAGTAAAGGACGATATAAGAGGGGTAAGACCGGGTGTGCACTTTATATGTACAGAGGTCTAGTAAAAAATATATAAATACATTTAGTCAATAAGCAACGTCTCAAGAACTGAACAATAGGCTGACAAATACACTACATGTATTGAAGTAGGCTATGCAAATGTCAAACGAAAGTTAAACACAAGACCCCAATAGAGAACATTCGGTTTCAAATACACTGACCGAACTGGCGGCCCAGAAAAGTGCATGTATTTCAGAAGAAGCGATGTCCATCTATGGTTTACGACAGAAACGTTTTCCAAATGATGCTACCCAAAAGCACAGTACATTAACAACTGTCGTTGAATCTTCATTCATACAGCCACCTGATAAATATTTAAACACTTTGCCACGTTCTAATGACACATTCAGTTTTTGTCACCATTTCTACGTCATAATATCTATCCCGCTATCCGCAGTCGGTCGCCTGAACACAAGTGGCTTTCTCGTCATACAAACACAAGCGCAAATGTATGCCTGCCGTTCTGCAAGCGTTGAGTTGCCTCCGTTTATTAACTCACTGTCCAATTTCTCAATGATTGCTTATCTCATACACCGCTCTCGTGCGATTGCAACTGATAGACAGTAGCTGTAGCAGAAAACAGGGCTAGTATGCAAGCTGAATGTATTTTCATGTCCGACAGTCTCATTACACATGGAGATTCGTGGAGGAAAATGGTTGGAGGACGATCGGCAAATACCTTCCACTAAAGTGAATCACGATGCACAGCCAACTGGCGGGACAGAACGAACAGATGTAGAGTACGCCCGATCTTTCACAGTAGAGCCTCACATCTGTCGCTTGGTACAGGTCACACAGACTGACAAACAACAAAACGGCTTCTGAAATGTAACTTTAAATCGCTTTACTCACAAATCCAGCAATACGTACAACTATTCGGATAAGCGAAATTGCTCACTAGCAGTAATATTCGTGGTTACGACACCGAATTCTACACAGAGCAACTTAGATGCCACCGAAAACTTGTCTTAACAAGAAAAGCAACCTGTATATATCTGGATAAAGATAACATGAGAGAAAATACTGTCGCCGAATCATGGTTGAAAATTTGGCCTTTTTTCAACCAAAATCTAACCACAGATTAAAAAAACAAGTAAGTCAAACAGATTATTTATCAAGTAATTTAACTTACTTGCCGTACACAATATCCCACGTTTTGATTAACGGGTCTCCATAGTGTGCCGAGATGAGCCACCTGCCATCCGTGGATATTGTCTACCACAAAACGAAAACAGACGAATGATCCGTCCTCTGTTAACAAATTCACTAAATAAAGCAGCTGGTCGAAAGAATAACGATTAACACCTGACTTTATAAATAAGATTTTATCCAAAGAACCCGGATCCACCAATATCTGCGAAGTGATACTCACTAAGATGCAGTCATGCTGTTCTTGATTACGGAAACAATAAGTCTCGAAAGACCAACACGATGCAAGAACAGTAAACTGACACCCTTGATATGCTCTACGTGAATGGAAATTATGAATCACCAGACCTTAGATTGGGAGAAGTATAATTTTGATGCCGTGAAACGTGGTTACTCAAAAAAAACGATGTCAACTCATACCTTGCCTAAAAATGATGCCATAGTAGGTTGTAATTCACGGATTGCATATTCACATCCAAATGAGATCATTTTAAAAAGTAAAAAGCATTCGATCTATCACATTGACAAACCCAAACATAGAAAAACAAACAACTTTCAAATTATGTTCGTAAGTCCGACATTTTGTCCAAAAAACATTTTTAGAATGTATTCACTCAACGTGGAACAAGTTCGGTTGCATTCATTAACTCAAATGGGTTGTGTAAATAAGGGTTAAGGAAGTTGCATGGAAAGACTGAATGAATGTTATTTGTTTGCTGTGCACAGAATATGGTATTGTGTGAGGAGTCATATCGTACAAATTTATCAGTTATAAGGTCCCAAACCATAAAGTGTGCGTTTCTGTGTATGATAAAAGATCATACGAAGACCGAATACCGATTATCAAGTTGTTTAAATCCACAGAAGAGAGAAAAGTTGTGTTTGCCACGGGAGAATCTACAACTACAAGAATAAGTGTCGACATTACTCCCTCAAAATCAGCCTGCAACAATATTAAACTCAATCTACAAGTTGAAGTGAATATATTTTTTGATGGAATTGTTTGTACATCAATGTCAATTTCACTGATCACTTCCATAATATGGAAAATTTTTTGAAAAAAAGTAATCTTATAAAAAATATAACTTTACGGTTCAAATGAAGTATGACCCACAAACATAAAAATGATGCAACATATTTCTGAAACAGTCTGACAATCTTACGCACTAACTACCGTATGCACAACATAAACTCAAAAAGGTGGAACGTATTTTTATTAAGGCTAACAACAATAAAGATAAGTGTGAACTGAACATCATTTAAAGGCGATCACCAATAATGTATTCAGACAGACTTTCCTGTCCATGAGTAAAGTCTATCGTTGCTACCATCGGAATATGGAGTCTGTTCTATACTATCATGGGACGGCCATGTTGATCATAATGCCAGTGATCTAACACCAAGCAAGACTGATTTATCACATCTAAATGCTCAGCCCCCTTTGGTAATGGGTAGTGTCCTTCACGAGATAAGAAACAGTACTTCTCATGTTGATCTCAACCGACTAGTTCGCAATCACCATCCATCATTCAACTAGAAAGTACAGAATTCATTAGACGTGCTGAATGTTTTTCAATTAATGAGGAATACTCGAGAATCCGTCCTAATTTTCATTTGAACACCACCTACTCTTCCTTTGTAAGTAATGTGACTGAAAACATAATTACGTGCGGATGAAGGTAGCCAACATAGTAGCCAAGTGTAATATAATTTAAAATCATTATTGAATCAAAGAACCTTCAACGCGAAATCAGGTTGAACAAGCTCACCACATCAACACAAGGCGATGATTCCGAATTGGCCAAGCGGCGAATCACTCGACGATGAGTGGCATCGAAAAGTACAATAGGCCCATCAGCAAGCGCAACAGCTAGTGTGTCGCTGTGGACAGGGAAGTGGACAGGTGCATCAAATGGAGATTTTTTTTAAAAAAAAAGCGTATATGTTTACATATGGAATCGGTTCGGAACTGAGTTGAATTAACATAAGTAATGTTAGGAACTGTGAACAGAATAAGTTGAAATAGACTAAATGGAAACTGTATGAAAAACGAGCATTTACAATCAAGTTCGTTTGATCCTAACGTTTTTGCAACTATGCATGAATGAAACTATTCGTAACGGAAAGTGTGTATCGAGGCATAACTACAATGTAACAAAAATAAGACAACTCACAAACACTTAAAAAACGTAACGAAGAAAAAAAAGTAAGTGAAATTGATTCAAGGAACCATAAACCACACATACGTGTCCCCATTGAATCGAGAGAACAAAGCTGTGGATGGCAACTCGCTGGTATATAGTAGATCGTGTTTATGAAATGACCAGAAACGGATCTCGTTCCCACCAACCGTGGCAGTCTGACGATTCACATTGTTCACAGAAATCCCCACAACAGCAGACGTGTGAGCTTGAAAGGTAAGAAGGAACAAGTGGAAATAAATGAAAGCTCAATACAACAAATTATTGATAAATGGGTTGACAATAACACAACTTTGCGAGCAAGTTTTAATACTCAACGTTTCAACCATTGTGGGTGACCTTCCTCAGGAATGTCGTAACCGACATTTCAATCACAACACTCGTGAAGAAGGCCACCCGAAGTAGTTGAAACGTTGAGTATTAGAACTGGCTCGTAACATGTAGAACATGACTTCATTTGTACTATATCTGGTGCGCATATCTTGCAACAGATCATTGTTATCGGAATTAGTACTAACTATTACGTGTATGGATTATGTTAATTCAAGACCATGAAACAAACACTTGAATTTAAATAATGAACGAAAAGTTGTACAGTGAAATGTACAACGATTAAAAGAATAAGGGTTTTTGTCAGTTTCCCGTTTCATGAGATTTTGAATTTTTTGCTGATTATTAGGGTCTTAATTAATACTTTGAAGTAAAAGTAATGATAACTAAGGCTGACCACTATGACGAGCAAAATTACAGTGACTACGGCTTACCACTGTCCTTCACAACTGGCATCTTTCGGGTCTTAGACATGAGGATAACCAAAATCAACAGATGTCAAAGTTGATGCCAGTTTATCCATATTCTTCACCAAGTAATGGGCTGCTCACCGTGCCGCTTTTTCCTGTCACATTCAAGACGCTGAGTAAACATGCATCAGGCTAGCCCCAGTCAACTTAAGCTAACGAAACAAAACCATTTAGCGGAAAAGGAAACTATCTGTTCCCAACACATATCGCCATACTTTATCACTGTTCACGTGGCGCTGTCATTACATACCAACAATGCTCCGCAAGTAACCACTGTCAGAAACAGATAGCCTGTGAGCATCATTGATGCAGTGCTGGTAACATGTGCCACCTCAGAAGAATAAACACCCTACCATTTAACGGGAGACATATCGCGTTGGCGCTAAAGGCACCTCAGGTTGACTGACGTCGACCTGGAGGATGAATCCATACAAGTGGTCTGATGCCGTGGTTAATACTAAAACCTTTGTCAACAGCGTATAAAAGGTAGTCAAAACAGCCAACTCTATGACTTAAACAGATAGTTTGGCCTGTCTGAAATATAAAAAAAGCATCGGGACAGCCAAAGACCTACCTGTTGGCTCTCCGTAAGATCCACGTTCCAAACCAGATTGAAGATTAAATTTGAACGCGTCACCAGATGAATAGCCCAAAAGTACATAATTCCCGCAATTAGTAACAAAAACCGACTACAAAGAAAAAACAAGGGCATATAGAAAAATGCAGTACAGAGGAAACCATCAGGAGTCATTATGTACGAGGAAATTGAGTTGTCCACGACAATATTCAGCACACACTTGGCCTGCACTGATCTCACAAAACACATCTTATATAAACCGCACTGCCCTTCATCACCAAATTAAAGTGAACGAAATTATTTGATGATGATGTCGACTGTCCGGTTAATGTGGTTCACGTGAGGAATACTAGTTGTTCATCTGGCTAACATCTATTATTTGTCCCATTCGTTCATCCGACTTCGAAAGCAATCCCGTACTTTTGACCGAATGTGCCTGAGGTCTTTTAACGTCAAAAATCGACGATTTAATCAACGAAACTCAATTCACCTCTCGAACCGTGATTATTCGGTCATGCCTATTGTGAGGTTGCTGGCGTTGTGGTTAACACGCTAGTCTCACAAGCACGAGGGTCAGAGTGCAAACTCCGATCTGGACAAGGATATGCACTACTGATAAGCTCTAATAAGAGCGAAACCCCAGTCTAGTGTTCCTTTTCGAAGTGAGCTAGCCAAGAGGCTTATCTGAATGCGAAGGCTGCGATCGAGTGTGGGTGGTGTTTGCTCGTGCAAGGACTGGACCACTATTTTTTGTTGTTGTTGTAGGGATGTTCATGTCATACATCCAGCCGAGTGAAATGGGATCATGGGGCATCAGTCTGCTTTCCACATTCCAACTGATCAGTCGGTACATCGAAATTCATGAAATTGCGCTGAGTGGGAAGAACGAATTTAGGTCAGATGTAAGGATGACTAAAAAATCCAGTCTTAATGGACGATAGACAGACATCAAGGGTCACGTGGACGACTCAGCCGAGATGACTTCAGCAACACCAAACAGCTTTATTCATTCTTAACGAGCGACCGTTTAGTTCGTGACTGACGATCAAGATAAAGCAAGTGTGAGCAAGGACAATGTAGTTTACGTCAGATGTACATGTCGAATTAGCTGGAGTTGTGTGTTGCAAATCACTCATGACATTCTGTTCAAGCGTGTATAAGTAAACAATGTAAATACTCTGAAAATAATGAAACTGTTGGCGGAGAGGATAGGTGAAGTCAAGTGATTCACAGTGGGACGGAATCTAACAATGGTAATAACCATATTATTACTGTTACCGATGTGCCATTGTACAGGCAACCCCTATTCAGATAGGAACAGTTAAACAAGAAACAGAGGGTGACCATATGCGATAATTTTAGTCTGAAGCACTCACACAAATCGAAATGAAAGTGCAAATGAAAGACGCTTCAGTTAGCCGGACATTGTAAGGGTAACGTAAACGAAACTGAGATTGAACTTACCGTAGCTACAGTCTGTTTGTACAACCGAACAGCGGCGCCACCTTTTCCACTAAACTTTGCTGGATCTAACCAATGTCGGCCACGTGTGGCATTGACGAAATTCCAAGTAGTTGCTTGTCGCCGACCAGTGTGGATGGCTACCAAACTGTCCCAGTCGTCTGCACGCGTCGCACACAAGGCCAGTTGACTGACACCTGGGAGAAGCCAGGCAGCACGCTGATCAGCAGTTGTCTTACGACGATCGGGTACACCAGGTGCGTAAGCACGCCCCAAACTTTTGTCTAACTGATCGTTAAACGTAGAAAATATCCTGACAGGACAAAAAAGATAAGGTAACCAAACAACTGCCCCAGGAATCCTGGAGGTATGTTGAAACGTTCGAAAAATTATAACGTACCAAAAACGAACCACAATCGAGTAAATTGGTTGCTCTACGTAATGCTACCAAATATGAACAGACTCTAAAGTAACAGCTAGGATGGTTTTCAACCTTACTGATCGAAACGGTCAAGGTTTCTGTAGCATGATCGTCTCGCGATGTATCAGAACCACACGCGCATAGGAGAAAGAATTAGGCTTGAATAAACTAAATTTTAACTGTCTGGTTAGTCAGCAATGAGTCTGAATCATTCAACAAAATCAACTTTCAAACAAACAGCTATCCACAATATGCACGTATACAGTCACAAAAACAACAGTGCCGGAACATTCAGACAGACGAAGTCTCTGAACCGAAGAGTGGAAGGAATTTCACATGACGGATTAGACGCGATTTACAAAATCATAAGTAATGAATAAAAGCGAAAGTATTTTTATAGGTAGCACCGTTCAACATATCACCATTAGTAATAGCAGCAGCTCTCTTAGTTTTGAGTCATAATATGGTTCGGGATGTCCTTGATACAGAGAATGGTTCATGAAACAACAGAGCAATTCATTCGTTCATTCATAATACCAAGAGCCTGACCGGAAGGTATCGTGGTTTGTAACACCATTCACTGTATCAGTGACGTGGAATAGCCTAGAACAAAAGTTTACCAAAAAGTGGATAAACATAGTAGAGTGGAAGAACTAGAAACAGTGTGAAGGCAAGTAGGTCGTTGACTCCAGCACACTGCCATCTCCGATAGTATTTCCAAACACCGACTTGAGTGATCATAAGGACCCTAGCCTGACAGGAGATAACGACTCAGTTTGCTTAATGAAATAATTAGGGTCAAGAAGTTGCTTTACCACCGGATGGTTTTAGCCAACTGTTGGTGGTCTCAGAAATAACGCCCGATGTGGTAAACGCTCAGCTGGCATGCTGAGTACGTGGCTCGACTATTTCGGTATGCAGCGTGTCCAGTTCATTAACAGATCGCGTGACCCAAACGTTTGAAGAACCGCCAAATTGCTCACGTGATCATTTCACTTGGTATGGGCAAATTGGCAGAGACAACGGTAATCAAGAACACTAAATTTGTGAATATCCTCATCCCGAACAGACCACATTTCCGAAATATAGAGCCACAGAGATGGTTTACATACGTTATACACTCTTCCCTTCAACGACAACAGGAAATCGTTTCGACGCCACAGGTGAAACAGGTTGACAAAAGTAACATATGACTTTCCTGCCCCAGTTAACATCTCATCAGCAGTATTACAAGCCGACGAGGCAATGATACTCAAATATGTGGAATCATCCAATCTCAAGCGGATTGCCCGCAATGAAGAACGTAAGAGTGAGAATACCCCGGTCTGCAGGAAGCAACTTACACTTTGATGGTGCGAAGCGTATTTCATACAACTAGTCCGGTCATTCAGCAAAGCAATAAGTGCAAACGTACAGAGAACATCATCATCATCATAACAGCCATGAGCCTGACCAAAAGGTACTGTGGCTCGGGCCGCCGCTCACCTCAACAGTGACGTGGAATATCCTAGAAGAAAACGTTACTAAGAAGGGTG
>JTDE01010100.1:2837-13292 GCA_014338405.1 Paragonimus skrjabini miyazakii | reverse complement strand
AACGGATATCACGAAAGTTGACGTTAAAAAGGACTTAGGGGTTTGGCTTTTGACTAGTTTATCCATTTTTTATCACCACCAGATGGCCGCCCAAAAGGGATTTGGGACTCTTGGGATGATAAAAAGAACCTTTCCCCTAATGGACAGGCATGCTGTTCACTCGCTCTACTGAGTCTATATAAGACCATCGCTTGAGTACGCAAATCAAGTCGTGTACACCGGCTTGAAGAAGGACATACTCGCCATCGAGCGTGTGCAGCGAGTAGCCACCAAAATGGTCACTGGCTTGCGGCATTTCTCTTATGAGTCTCGTCTTGAAATTCTTGATCTTTATCCACTTGAATTTCAAAGACTTCTCAGCGACTTAATCCTCATGCACTTTTTCTCCAGCATAGGACCCGCGCACCAGTTCTTTACCACAGCAGTTGATAATAG
This sequence comes from Paragonimus skrjabini miyazakii, assembly GCA_014338405.1. Taxonomy (NCBI): domain Eukaryota; kingdom Metazoa; phylum Platyhelminthes; class Trematoda; order Plagiorchiida; family Troglotrematidae; genus Paragonimus; species Paragonimus skrjabini miyazakii. The sequence goes on along the minus strand of JTDE01010100.1, from coordinate 12,857 downwards.
TCGAAGGGGTCACGACAAGAAGCTCTATAAGCTTCTATCCCGGACCTTCCTTATGGTTATCAGCCACTGGAACGACCTTCCATTGGAGGTTGTTAGCTGTCATTCTAGGGACCGCTCCAAAATGTTATTAGATTCTCACTTACTTAAGAAGTTGTTAGATTAGTATTTTACTATTCCTTGCTAGATCAGTATTTTACTCTGTTCTCGATATTCCCTGTATCTTCCAAGAGCGGTGCTACACTCTTTTTTCAATGACTGCCTTTTAGGTCAACGGAACGCCGCTGACATCGAAACGGACAAACTGACTGCATCCGGGTGACTTGGGCCTCCAACCTCGAACCCGTGAACAAATCGCTGAAATCGCTGAGATTTATCAGCATCCGCAAACTTTCTGTCGCAAGTTTCTTCGGTATCTCAGTGAAAAGCGGCGTAACATCGGAAGAAACTAATGCGTCGTCTTCTAATTCCAAGCTCTTAATACGTCTCAAGAAGTCGATCGAGCTGTTTGCGTCGCGATCAATGTGAGGTAAACATGGCCGGAGAATAGGAAAAAGGAACTTCGATAGTTGGTAGTTCGGAGCTTTCCTGGATGCAACGGTTGGTCTCAGTGGCACTTGATCCCTGTGGACCTTTGGTATATACATATACATATATATATTCGTGACTTTCCCAACTTTATTTCCACCAATGTTCTCTCTCGCGCTGCAGACTCAAAAATTTGGAATGCTTGTAATCCTAGTGCGTTACAGATTAATGTTGATCGTAATAAAAGCTAGTCAGATGACTTGAGTATCATTTTAAACGACAGACAGTGGTTACATGTGTCGTGATGAACAGTGCAAACAGTGTTGCTGATATTGCGAAATTTGATCTGGAGAAAGGCCTAAGGATTTGGCTGACTTCTGGGTTATCCTTCTCTTATCATCACCAGATGGCCTCTGGAATGAGATTTGGAACACCTGGGACGAGAAAAAGCGCCTTTTTCCGCATAGATAGACGGACCTTACAAACGTTTTACGGCGTCTATATAAGGCCACTGCTTGAATGCGCTGACCTAATCGTATACACCGGCCTGAAGAATGACATACACGCCTTCAAACGTCTCCAGCAAGTGGTCACCAAAATGGTCACTGGTTTGAGGCATTTCTTCGACGCGTCTCGCTTTGACACTCTTGATCTTTATCCGCATGAGTTTTGGAGGCTCAGCGGCGGCTTAATCCTTACACACCTCGTTTTCAGCGCAGTACTCGTACAGCGATCCCTCACTTCTGTAGCTGATGACAGTTGAACTGGTCAAAACGAATCATTATAAGAAAACAGTCCTTTCCTTATGGGGTTATTAATCATGGGAGCGACCCTCCACTAAAAGTAGCTAGTTGCGGTTCTAGGGACCGTTTGAAAGTGTTATTAGAGTCCCACTTTCCTAAAGCATCGATAGATTAGTGTTTCATTCTGTTCTTGGTAATCTCTTTAACGCCAAAGAACAACGCTACACTCTATTTTCATGGGCCACCTTCCGGGCCAACAGAAGACCGCTGGAAACCAGAACAGACAAGGTGACGTCATACGGGTGACTTTGACCTCAGCCTAAAACTCGTAGACAAACGGTAGAAATTACTGACACCAGGTACGTAACTCAGACATCGCCAGAGGGTAATCAATATACTTCGAACAAGTCACTTACTGGGAATTAATGTCCCGGCACTATGAAAAAGCATGTGGTACGGAACACGCTGAGTAATATATAGGCGGCCCACCCGAAATGAAACATTGAGGAAGTGAGAATCAGCGGGAAGTTTGAAATGACTAAGCGACAGTATACTTGTTGTTGGATATTCACCTCCAACTGTCTCTCCGAATCTGAATGGCTGACGCTAGCAGTGGCCGTCACCAGAAATAAAAAGCTTTCGGCCGGATTTTTCCAGTCTTTTGCTAAACTGTAACAGTTTTCAAATTCAACCTCTTGTTGCTGTGCGTCAGGTCGCACTGACCGGGTGGAAATTATACCTCCCAGTAATCAGTAGGCGGCTTGAGTTAATCTGTTCCCGTAAACTGATTTGTATGGACGCCACACGGCTTCCACCTAGTTAGGAACAATGCAGTAGAGTGGGCAAAGTAGACTCCTGAGAATTCCCGGCGACGGAATGGGCTTAGTACTGTTATTTTACGCCGTTCTGTATACACCAGAAGTGGAAACAGCCATAACTTGATGTCTTTTTCAACCATCTCTAAGAACAACGTTTCGTCGACCAGCATCTACCTGAAATCCTGCAACAAAGTAGAAATAGTATAAACGACGTATATTCAAGGGAACTGGGAGCATTGTCATACACGTTTTACTCTCGAATATGTTACAATTCTTGCTGAGCCCCACAATGATAACGTTGTATGGTCGCACATTTCCATTTCAACGATATTTTCAAAACGCCGAAAAACTGAGCACTTTCACGTTACGGAATGACGTACTTCATCTCGAAAATTGTTAACAACGCATCAATAAAACTTGAAAATTGGACTCACGCCAATGGGAGGTTGTTTCTGCGGAAATGGTGGAAAAATTGCCACCACCAAATTAGTGCTTTGGGCACTTATTCAATGTATTCGAATTTTTTCATTAACGCGTTGCATGTAATCAGTAGACCGTGAACATCTATGTTATCTTTCAGTCAAAATTATTTTCTAGCTACTGAAGGTTTTGAAATCTCGTGGCGTGTTTCAGTTCCTCGAATCATAGGATTCTGTTGCTGCGAAATCTTTTTGTCTCAATCTTCCGAAGACGTAAGCAAGGAATGTGCGGCAGTTCAATGACATGGGACTTAATGGAAAATAACAAACATTTGCATCCGAAGTTATTTCGGAGAATTGATGGCGGAATATAATGAAACTCGATGTCATAGAAGTGGAAACCAGTGGTTTTTATTTAATTATGCACGTAATTAAACAGGAAAACGTAATTATACTCCCGACGATTGAACCGTTGTTAAAACATGGGGAGTAGGTTACTTGTAAATATACGAACTTAAGATACGCTTATAAATTAATTTCAGCGTTGGGCACAAACGTTGGACAAGTTAGTAGTAATTTTTTGATTATATCAACCTTGCTTTGTCATTTGTTGCTACCACTGTTGTAAACTTCCCCATGGAATCATGACGTGGGAGACCAGTTTCTCTCATGTCTCCCAGATGCGATTGGCGGTGTCGGCCAACAGCGATCGAGCCGTCTGGGTGTCGACACCAAGGATAATTTGCGTATCTCTATACAGTTCAGATTCCTTAAAAAATGTGCTTTTCGGGCTGCCTTGAACCCACGAGGCGTTGTATATGGCGCCTAACTCAATAGTATTGAGAACTGGGCGATGCGGCGACGATCGTAAAGGCCACTGTGCTTGATGATGGCCTCTGAGCTGCTGGTGTGTATCAATAAAGCCTGGCAGCTCCAACATATTGTCAGGGCAAGCACTGGTTGTATTGCGTGTGCTACTGCCCTCGAGGATGTGCTTTCAGTATTTTACTAACTTAATAAATCACGTTTCCCCAGATATACCCAAAGTCGAAAGGCAGAGACACAAAGTGCTGAAGAAGAAACACTTAAATATTGATCTCGGAGAGTTCCTGACTCCACTATGAACAAACATGAGCATGGCAGACACCAGTGGGAATTTCATCCTTTTACGCTTAAGTTGGCGAATGCGAAGGTTCACCGCATTCGGTGCAACCCTTATCCAGGCACACCACCCTAAGAATGTCCCCGACAAATTCCTGAGATCAGTGTCACTTCCCAAGGCATGGCAGAACACATCCTGGAACGTGATCCTCACAGGGGTCATCTCATCACGGGCCGAATGCCACCATTTTTGATGTTTTCACGGAGAAACCTGAGAAACATAAATGTGATACCTGTGTCCCCGCTGGACTCTACTTAGTTCCACTTGTTGGTATAGCACCACAGAAAAACGTCACTCAGTCGAGCGCAGCTGGATCGGCTTTATTTACCTAAGTCACTGTTACGACCCCTCGATATAAAAAGATAAGCACGAACACGTAACCACCAGAAGTATCTCGATCACGGATGGAACGCAATGAAATCGCAATTTGTTGCGAAAATCAAAGCGCAAGTATCGGAAACCCAAATCTCACAACCCAGAACTCCCCATTACGTGATAATCAAGTCGGCTTTCTAACAAGCATTGCTTTCTGCTTAGACCGAAAGCAAAATAGTGGTACACAACGACTGCATTTCTAGGTTTTGAGTGGCCCTGGAGCTGTAGTCCGAAGGACCAAAAGGAAATGAGCACAAAACTGGAATTTTGAAGAAAATGGCGGGCATCCAAATCTTCCGAAACGAGAGATCTGATTTTCTCAGCCAGTTAATGGAACTCTCGCGGAAATTCTCTCCCCCCAAAATTGCAGTTCAAATGAGTGACCTCGTCCATATTTCCAACCATATGTGCATTCCAGTTTCATCAGCCTCTTTAAGCGTTTTTACAGAAACTTTCTTACTCCTTTCAGCAACCCCCCCGAACTACGTATTCGCTTTTTTCTCCACGGCCACGGATGTTTGAATCAATCCAGTCATGTGTTAGCGTCTCTTCCGGACTCTAAACATGTGTCTGATGAAATGATGCAATTACGGGCTTATAGAGTCGACGGTGAGATTCTGTAGTGAGATCACCTTTGATGTCCCCAAAATCCTAAACTCCCTGCGACGTGGGAGTGGCCTTACAAATACCACCGCGCCGATCCACATCACCTTGTGAATGTAAATTTACTAAAAACCACTAGCATCAAAGTTATTGTGATGGCGTAGAAATTGCAGTTTTACCGGCAGCTGCCTAATAAATCCGCGCCATCTCTACTACTGTTGGCTACATTCACTAGGATCAAAATGCTTCAGCAATTGCCGTTGAGAAAACTTCCCAATTAGTCCGATATTCGCTTGAATTTTGAAGGTCGACTGGAGTTCCCGTCGACACTCGTCCTCTCCGGCGGCTGTCGCGCGGTTGTGTTGTTGGTTGTGCTCAAGGTCTTCTCACGTTCAACTCCCTAACGCCTCTACTTGTTGTGTTGAAGTCTGCCTGCGAACGATGAGTAAATCAATAAGTAAAATTTGTTTGTAGATTTACCGTCTTCTCGCTGCGATTTCCAATCCACGTTAACATAAGGCTGGGGAAATGTTGGGCGTACGGAAGTAGGAACTATCATTAAGACAAGTCACTGGGCATTTTTCAATGTAGGTTTCTCATTTCATACCTTCCTTTCCGACAATTTAAAACTTCATCTGGTTCTTTAAGCAAATTGGTGCATTATGTCCTTGACTATTGTCGAACTTTGGTTAGGCGGAATGCTATACAGAACTTCATCATCTGGTTACTCAAAAGCTAAACCCATCTTGGTATGTCGAGAAATTGCCACCTGTCCAGGCTCCCCGCATGCTCTCCTTGTGTATGATTCTAACTATCCTGAAGTGAATCCCGAATTCCTGTCCCTGTGTTAATGTAGAGGACGAACGCTTCTACGTTCAAAACCGTACATTCCCCACAATAGTTGAACCAGAAAACCGGACAATGGGCAACGACATATATCGTAAATAGACGAGCAAAATGAGCTGTAAGCAAAGCGCGACAACTAATGGGGCACGACAAACCAGGGGTCCGTATGACTTTGAATGGCCGAACAAGTGAAGAAACACGAACTGGCAGTCAAGCGATCTGAATTAGCACACTTTGTACTGCCGAGGCGATTAGAATCAGGTTGCTTGACCCGGTAAAATGTCATCAAAAACGGTTTGTTCAGGCGCTGCACCTACCATGGTCACAAATCCACCGGATCGATGGTCAACCTGCGCGGTCAAACCATTGGACAAGCGTGACGTAAACCACCAATTAAGTCATCGCCAATTTGACTGACTAGTTACCTAGTTTCTCTTTTTATAAATCTGATCGATATCCCGATCTGACTGTATTAACTCCTTATATAATTGTACCGGCCTGAAGATGAATTATCGAAAACATGTGTTCGCCAATATGTCTTTTGTCACTGGTTACCTTAGAAACCATTGCAAAATGAACATCGATGCAACGCGTTCCTACTTGGCGGCTCAAGCATAGGGTGGATTAAAAAACCTAAATTGGTTCGCGAACTACACACTAGGTTAACGAACGTCTTCGTCGTAGTCGTTGAGGATTTTTCACCACTAGTTATTCGAAACGACAACTGGTCACAATGTCGACTTCACAGTTGACGATTCAAGCTTATCCCTGAGAAGCGACACGCTTGGGGACTTGCCGAAATTACAGGTCCGAGAGTGACTGCACTGTTTATGTGCAAACCAAAAAGACATGTACCATGCTAACCCAAAAGGATCGCATGCATCATTAACAACTACCAACCGCACGTTTCATAAATGACTCGGAAAGCCTGTTTCGGTACACAGCCTCATATGGAAACGCAAAGGCAACAGTATCGCAACTCGGGTTCTGTAATACATGGGGACTCTGATGCAGAGCCATGAGTGTTTCTGACAGACTTTTATGGCAGAATGTTTGCTCAGACCCTTTCAGCTCCTCGAATTTTGCCTACCGGCCGGATAGACGGCATTATCACTGTGGATACTTCGCCCACAGCTATTCTTGATAAACTTCTATGCCTGAGAGATGGTTCACCCTGTCCGGACTGTGTTCAACCAAAACATTGCGTTAAGCCATCAAGTAGCTTGCACAGCATTTTGATATGTTATTCACGTATTGCACCTCGTGTGGCTCAGCACCGGACAATTAGAGGCCTGCTCATGTCGATCCTGTTTTCAAGAGTGATAGGCACAAGTATCTTGGTGATTGTCGTCCAGCCGTTATGTTATCATGCTTGTCAGATGTAGTGCGGGCGGTTGCGTGTGACGCGCTCTACGATTGCTCCTCTTTTATCTACTTCTTTAAAGATGTGCAGCACAGTTGTAGCAGGGGCTGCTTTTGCACGATGAATCTGCTGAGCCATTGATCGGCGGACAAAATCAACCTACCAGAGTATTAGCGTTTATCTAATTTACCTTGATTTCGATGAAGCGTTCAATCGGGTGAACCACTGGATTTCGATTAAAAAAATCTCCACCATTAAGGAGTGCAAAGTGACTTTCTTAAATGGTTGGAGCCATAACTTGTCAGTAAACACCATCGTGTATGCGTCAACTGTGAGTATTCAAGTCGCCATGGCAGTTTCAATAGTTTGCCTCAAACTTTTATTCTTGGCCTGGTTCTGTTTCCCTCGTCATCAACGATCTTTCGGTTTAGATTTCGTCCCCGTTACTAGTATTTTCAGATGATGCCGGTGACCTGGATTTATTGTTCAGCTGTCCTCAGACGGACGAGCTTGCACACAACGCCAAAACGCCTAAGAATATACATACTGGATACTTGTCCGATACTACTTGAGCGACTGCCCTTTTTAGTCGGTTTCTGCAGACAGAGATCTGGGAACGGCGGCTGCTCACTCCTTGTAGAACTCCTTTAATACAACTGTAAGAGTAAAAGAGCTTGACACCACCTTGGCGCTAATCAGGCGGCTTTTCTGGCGGTGTGATAATTTTGATTCAAGCTACTGTATACTACACTCATTCGGCTGCACCCCGACTATAGATCTACTGACTGGCCCCCCATTTTTCAGAAAGGCGGCACAACCCTTTTGAAGAAAGACGATGATGCCATTATGGGCGGGAGTTCGGTGGACGGGCAACGAGTTATTTCCTGCAGTGGTTGTCTGATGGTAAATCCAATAAGGAAGGACTCTAGCATGAAGAAGAGGAGGGGGAAAGAAACGAGATGTACTGCTTGGTGTGAAAAGCGCTTAATGTTAAGAAATGGTATTAGGACCCTGCAGACAAACGTCTGTCAGCAGGAGGAAATTTGCCAGAAGGTAAAGAGGGATAGAGAAGACATGAGCGATGCGTTCAAGCACCTCGAGTAAAGTAGAGACCTTGTACCTTACGGAGGGAGAAAGTTGGAGATCCGAGGGACCATGAGAAATGAACGCCAGGAAAACCTTGCTGTGTCAAACGACGTGATGGATTTGCTGAAATCGTCTAAAATTCCTGGCAGTGTAGCTGTCAGGAGTTGTACCGCTCGGGAAGTGCCCGATGATGCTGAAGTCAAGGGCATCAAATTCCAAGCGGTTACTAGCTGAAGTTAAAAATTCCCATTAAGGGGATAAAGTTTTGTATGCTGCGGTACGTATTCATGCGGAATCTCTGGAGAAGTACTTGATTCAACCGGAAAACCTTTAAACCAAAGAAACACAAAAACTATCGCTAGTTCAGATGGCCAGAAAATGGCAGTGGGTGATTAGTTGTGGCTCACTTTGAGTGCATGCCAACCAAACGGAGACGGTATATCTACAGCGGATGGTGGGAATATTAGCAAGGCGCTCTCGTTGCCAAAAGCAACTATCCCGATGTTTGTTGTGCTAGCGTCATCAAAAAGAAAGAGCATGCATTTCAAAAGACGGAGAAAGCTCTCCGACGTGAAGTCCGAGGTAGTTTCTCCTTCGTATGGGGATGGCGTGGAGTATTGGTTCACTGGAGTATTGTTTGTACCGCACGGATGGGTAGGATGGGAGTGTTGTCAGGGGTTTGTTCATTTTAGTAGTCCGATAGTACGAACAACGAGCGTGCAGATACCTTGCGACGTCAGATTAAACACATCGGTTTTTAGTTTGTTACCTCATGGTGCATGGCATTACGGTGCAAGTAGTAGGCGTATTCAGAAGTCTCATGAAGTCCGGGACAAGGGCTGAACAGTTCGCTGCATCCGTTGATGATCAAAATACAAGGCTGATATGATCCTCCTCCTGGACGACATTAACGCGTCTGAAACAGACTAAAAGAAGGATTACTCTCCAAGTGGTTCTTTTTGAGAAGGCTTGCTTCGACTGCTGCATGTCAAAACAGCGATGCGGCATATGAAATGGTTAGCACAATAGAGATCTAGTCGAACACAGGATGTACTGGACTTTGTGATCATTGTCAGTCCGAATACGTTAAGCAGACTCAAATTTGGAGCCTCCCTTGGTAGAAGCGACCATGGGTTGGTACAGACAATGACAAATATCGAGAGCTCGACATTTCCTGATACATGACGTCGGACAAACATAAAGATAAACGTCCAGGAGCTTGTTCCAAAAGCGGGATCCTTATAGTGGATGGTTGTTGTATATGGGGCGAAATTAATTATGGAAAGAAATTGAGAGTAAGAAAGCGAACACCAAAAATCTGACGAGTGAGTTTACTCTGCCACGTGAGGTAAGACGGCGCGGCAGCTTACCCCAGTGGAGGAGAAAGGCAAGTAAAGCTCAAACCTTTGAACGCAGTGCATGGAGAATTCTTGAGCTTACAGACGATGTAAACGGTCTCCAAACACAGACAACCCAGCCCAAAAGCAATGCAGGCAGACGTTTGAAAAAGTGCGACAAAGTGGACAAAACGGAACCCGAAAACGAGTTGCAATTACGTTCAGTCCAAAGCATCTGTCTGTCAAATGTGGGGAGCTGCATAGCCAACAACACTGAACAGTTGACGAGTCCTCTCAAAAGAGTGGCCAGGGTTAATAGTCCGGTCTTTGGTTGAAAAGTCACTTGTGCAGTATGCAGCAAACGGATTTATAAAATGAAGAAGCACAAGAAAAATGATACAAAACAGTAAAAATAATCATGCGAAACAATAAAAAATCAAAAGCTGTTCAGGGCACAAGGGTGCTATCACATTGCGGGATCACGCGTCGGGACAGAAAATGTCTATCATAGTGAGACAACTATCAGAGTGTTGGCAACAGTTTACACCAAGTTACCCACATAAATATGTCCTAGATTTAGGAAACCTAGAACAATCATTAGACATAAATCCGTGACTGAATAAAAAGGGCAGCCCCAGACGAAGAATGGCGCTGCTTGAAGACGGAAATATAATACCACGAAAAGAGATGATCACAGGTGAGTGAGAAACAGAGTTCACATCACAGCCCAAAGTATGGAGGAC
>JTDE01010099.1:0-13194 GCA_014338405.1 Paragonimus skrjabini miyazakii | reverse complement strand
ATATCTAGTGAATACGACTTCAAGCTATCCCGATTGATTGCAAAAGACTCAGCAACGAGGCACAGCAAAGTGTATTGTATGTTGTCAAGATCAAAATTATGTATGTAATCAACACAGTGGTTTCAGTAGCTTGGCCTCGGCCTTGACCGACGGTTGTGCTGATCACCCCATGACAGGTTCCAGGGTTGTTGTTGTCACGGTCTGTTCATGTTTATGTCCTGTCTGGTGCACTTGTTTGACCTTTCGATGAGCGCCGCGTTGCGCATCAGAACTGAGATCATTCTTGTTGTATTCAAGAACGACGGAAAATACCAGTAGTAAGTAAGCTTTATTAAAGCTACCGTTTCATGTAACGTTACGGAAAACTGTCAGTCCACACGGTCCAGGCAGCCGATGCCCGCATGTGTTATCGATCGCTTGAGGGTCAGAGCAATCTGATTGGCCGACTGCATGGCTCACTTGCATTCGATTGGACACAACAGCTTGGAACGAGAGGCGTCACTTTTGTATACGCCGTGTCGGTGCGGGCAGAGTTATCAAGAGCCGTGCCACAGTTGGATCAGTACTCAGAGCAGCGCATGCTGACGGACCAGTTCTTGGACGGAATGCCACCAATAATGCAAGACCAGCTCAAGGCGGCTCTCATCGCACATCCGATGACGTTGGGACAGCTGGCTGATGCGGCTAGACAACTGCTGGCAGAAAGCTCTCGACAGTCATCGTGTTGAAGACAAGTGAACCAAGTGAAGTGAATGACAAGCGAACCGCAGTGGAAAAGTTGACTCAAGAAGTGGCGGCTTTGAAGATGAGGAGGGAGGAGAACCGTGGCGATGTCTGTTACGGATGCAGAAGACGTGGACACTGTCGAAGGGTTTGACCACGCGGCGATAAAAAGTCTTATGTAAGTAAACGTGCTGCTGACTGTTTTTGTCCGGGAAGGTTGGTCCGATAATAGGGGGCGGTTGATAAGACGGCAGTTCAGGCTAGGATAGAAATCAATGGTAGCTCAGAGTGCCGTTTGATTGACACTGGGGCGACGATTTCATTGATTGGGCCGAGGCCGGGAAAGGTTGTTCAGCCGTGTGCGATGGTTGTTTGAACAGTCGGTACGTTCACACTCAGAGTTACGGGCGTGGCGGAGTATGATGTCAGAATCGATTATCACATAGTCAAGCAATCATTCATAATATCCCCCGACGCACGTCAGACTATATTGGGAGCGGATTTTCTTGACCGCGCTGAGGCTGCGATTGATTTGAAGCATGACAGACTCGTCACGAAGTATGGTTTGGTTCCATTAGTGAGAAAACGTAAGCCTCAGCCTGGACAAATTGAAGCGAATGCACCCGGAACAATACCAACTTGTGACAATCGGTTGCTGAATTAAGTGACATGCAAATTCCTAAAGCTGTTCACCACGGATCAAGACCCTTATGGCTACTGTGACTGGATTGAACGTGAAATCTTCACTGAACCAGGGCGGTTTCGACCATTCGGTCCCCGAAGAACTCCGGTTCACCTGCAGCCGGAAATCGAGCGACAAGTGAAAGACTTGCTGAAGGAGGAGATCACTAAGGAAGCTGATAACCCGTTCAATTCTCCTGTTCTGTTGGTGAAAAATCCCAGTTGTAAATTTCGATTTTGTGTCGATTTCAGAAGACTCAACGAGATTACAGTCAATAAAGTAGTAGCAGTCCCAGCCGTGGCAGAATTCTTCGACAAGCTACAGAACGCCAAGATATTTACAGTGTTAGACCCGCGGTCTGGATAGTGGCAGGTTCCAATCAAGCAATCGGACCGAGATACGACAGTATTCACAGTAAGAGAAAAGCAATACCGCTTCAAACATATGCCGTTCGGACTGTCAGGCGCCCCTTTCACTTTCAGACGACTGATGTTGAAGGTGTTGGAGGGACTGAACAATACTGTTGTCTATGGAGACAATATAGTCTTCTATAACACGAATGAGATAAAACATACCGGACACGTTTTAGCCGTATTGCAGGCGATTGAACAAGCCAGCCTACGAATCAACAGTTCAAAGTGTCAACTGGCAAAACGAACGGTGATACTACTCGGCCACAAGGTCGGTCAGGGTGAGGCCCAACCAATTCCGGAGGAACTGATCACGATCGAGGCCATTCCGGTGCCAACATCGAAGAGGACGTTGCGACAGTTTCTCGGTCGCGTCGGGTTCTACAGCCGTTTCATCAAAAACTTCGATGAACTAGCCAGCCCATTATACGAAATTCGGAAGGAGAATTGTCGATTTTACTGGACGGATAAGGCCAATCAAACGTTCATCCAGATCCAACAATTGATGAAGTAGGGACAGCTGACCCTGAGCTTGCCAATGACTGGACAGAGCTTCGTTGTCGGAGTGTTTGGCGATCGTATGGGCACTGGAAAAATGGAGACCATACTTTCTCGGCTGACGTTTCCCTGTGGAGACTGACCGTTGGAGTGGATTAACTCGGCGAAGGACCCCCGAGGGCATCCGGCTCGTTGGGCGTTACGATTACAGGAGTACGACTTCACGATTCGCCATGTAGCTAAAAAGAAGAACTATGTTCTCGATCTGCTTTCCAGAACGCAGACATGAATGGAGTCCAGAAGGACGCGATCGGAGTCAATAGTATTGAACTGGAGAACGACTCCGGGAAGTTACAGGCAGAGCAGAGGACGGACCCGACAATCCGAATGGTGATTGCTCAACATCTATCGGGAGAACAACCGCCAGAGAACGAGGTGATTCCGGAGGCGAGATCTTTCAGAATATGCTGGTCAGACTTACGGTTGGATAGTGCCGGAAGTTTAGTGCGCCAACTGCGGGAGGGAATAATCGTGTGCCTGTTATACTGACTGGGTTGAGAAAGACAGTTGTGAGGGAATGTCATCAGCTGGCTCATACGGGTTGTCAATGAACATATGAAATACTGAAGCAAAGGACATACTGGCCGGGAATGAAGGAGGATGTTAACAATCATGTGTTGGCGTGCCAGTAATGTCAGTTTCTGAAGAGCTTCAAATACCCCAGTCAGTATCCCACACAACCAATTCCGGTAAGTGAAAATGGGGAATTATGGTGGTTGCACGTAATGGGTCCCATCCCAGTAACCACATCCGGAAATCAATACATCATAGTAATGACGGAACGTTTCACAAGATGGATCGAAGCAGCCGCTATACCCAATCAGCGTGCAAGCACTGTGTGCAGAGCGGTAATGGAACACATCTTGGCAGATCATGGAATACCGCGAAGCACGTTGACTGATCAAGGTCCTTGCTTCGAAAATGAAGAGTTTCGGAACTGCTTAGGGCGTTTGGGAATCAAAAAAATTCGCACAACGCCAAACCATCCTCAATCGAATGGACTGAAGGAACGAGACAATCGCACACTCAAGGAGTGTTTAACAGCGAAAGGAGGGAGCTGGGAGTAAACACTTCCACTGATTCTGTCGACCCACCGCTGTTCGCCACAAGGGACAACAAAGAAATCGCCGTTCGAGCTAATGTACGGGCGCGTGTCACGCCCGTCAGTCGACCAAGAGATTGGTTTGTGGGTAGACCGACGGGTGAGCACGTGTTAATTAGCAGAAGCTCGGAGAGTTGCCAAGCAAAACTTAGCGAACTCACAAGAAGTTTCTAAGGAGCAGTTAACCGCAAAATTCTCGGATCAAAATGCTGTGTTTGAAATTGGTTCGAAGGTTAAATACAACGACAGACTCCACTCAACAGGCAGACCGGAGTTATCATCAGGTATGCACATACGTCTGTTCGTATTGCACCAGTGAAGCAAATCGCAACAATAGAAGTAATGCAATGTAAGACCACAGACGTGTGATCTGTCGATGGAAGTAAGTAGTCTACCGAAATCGGGATATAAGTACATGGCTTCAGCATATTCTTAACATGAGTCAAGGGGTTTGGAGTTAGATCACTTAACTCCTTGTGGTGAAAATCTGCTCGATTCACCGCTTCTCCAAACCTCGACACAATAGGAGTTCTAACAAGAGACCAATCCAAACGTCGCGTTGAAGATACTGCGTTAGGATTGGACGAACAGTCTCTCCGGCTTCCTGTCTCACGAATATGAACTGCTTACTGCAACCAGTACGAGGTCTTCTCCTTATTACTTGCGTGGGAGGTTTCAATTTGAGTACGATTTCTAGGGCTATTCGAAGTCCATAATTCTGAGTATTACACTCCTACCTCCACGTCCCCCACAACTCACTAAAGAAATAGTAATTCTCAGCGTCCTTTTTTTCTGGTTCATTGAGTAGTTCCGGAGATTGTTGATCGGATTCATGTTAACATTAAGCTTAATAGTTTGACAGACACTGAATGTAGTATAGGGACTGTAATGTAGATGCTACGTATTTGGTCAATGCTGTCTTCTAAATACAAAGTGACAAGTGATGGTGAACTCATCAATAAATAGGTTGATATAAAATACACCTGAAGACAAAGCTACAAGATCTAGGAACGTTTCTGCTACAAAATATAGCACGGCAACCATTTATGGTTGCCGTGCTATATTTTTCGCTTCTAACAAACTGAGATAATTAGACGTCATGGTAATGAATATATATGTGATACTCGGGTTTAATTGCCTAATTAATCTGCATAGTCAACCGCTACAAAATTATTAGGTCACTCTGACAAACAATCCATATTAGAAAACTAATTGGAGATCTTTTATCGCTCCACTCCAAAATTTCATTGTATTAGTTCGGAAAGTTCCCCACAAAAATGTGGAAAAGGGCTGGATTCACCGTTTTTTTGCCTCAAGGCGTTTTTTAAATATGCCATAAGTCTGTTTATCCTGATCGTACACTGTCTTTAGGGATACACTTGAAGAAGCACCTTATGTTATTCGACTTATACGTGAAGAAAGAACATTGTGATGAAACAAACTAATGTTGGTTAGTGTTATCGTTTCTCTTAACTCAACAGGTTTTACAGAAATATTGTTACCACTTACTTCCTTTATGAGCACCTCTAATGATTGGATCATGGTGAATCGTACTGAAAACGTTGAGAGAGAGCTACACAATTAACTGTTAGGTATTGTCAGGCTGGTAGCACCTTGGTGTACCGCAAAACTTTGTCTTGTAAACATACAGTGTGTCAAACTGTGTTAAAACATGTAAGAAGGCTTAAGTTTGGAGATGATCTGATCGGTGATTTCGAGTCTAATATATGTGCTATACAATTTAGAAAAGAACTGTTGGAAAGCAATCTGTTAAAATGTTGGTTATACTCTTTGAACATCTTGGGATAAGTAAACATTACAACCAAGTGGTAAACAAGACGTTTTCACACAGTTTACGTTGTATTCGTGATATGGGCAGTCTAAATTATCCACAGTACAATGGACTAGCATTCACATCCATGTACTGCAGGGCATTGATCTCCTTAACATCACTGATAACGGGCAGAATCATCCGCACGATACTCACAGATCAGTGTTTTCATAAGACTTTAGGTATTTTTTGCTGATAAATTCCCTCATTGTTTTTAGAAATAGATGAAACTCCTAGTCGGCCATAAGAATATATCGATCAATTACGGGCTCCAAATCCATTCCACTTTTGCTGTCCTGGCACATATTCACGATTTATAAATTGCTGTGAAGCTACTTCAGTGAGCTGTTTACAGCCAACCCTCTATTCACGAACCACCTAGCTATCATCTCTTATTTGTCTTGAGTCGTGCTCTGAGTATTATTCGCGCATTACATTGGGTTACGCGTTACAGTTAATCGGCCCTGTCTATTTTCACTGTACCCATACCCTCACGCTTTGCGAAAGCATCTCGTAGTCACTGTATTCTGATCATCTTCGAACTCTTTCCGGCTTATTCTTTGTTACTTCAGAATGTGTATGGGTTAGAAGCTGAACACGGTTTCCGATAACTGTAAGCGTATATTGGTCTCATAGTTGCCTAATGCCTCTTTCATGCACGCGCGATTTTGTTCTAGGCATGCAAAGAACGGCGTAACCACAGGACGAAAATTCAGTCATCAACTTTTGTCCTGTCAACTCAACAACCGAAGCCTTGATGAACTGACGGCACTGAATTTCAAACAATTCATTCTCTTCAAAAGTTTGAACAAAATCGTTAGAATTGGACTTTTTCAACAGAAATCGGAAGTGTATGTTGTTCAGTATCTTGACCGCTCCAGGCTGGACAAGGATAAGTTATTTCTTAATTTACTTGGTGAATGATTAGCAATCAAGCCGAAACAGGATGAAACTTCAGTAGCCTGAAAAGAAGCTCGTTTTCCAGTAACTGGCTGCCTTGAAACCCAAATCGAGAAGTTCCAGTCTCTCAGCTAAATATGTAAAGTCAAGCAACCTGTGTTAAAGGGTTGGGGAAGACAAAACGAATACATGTTTTATACATATATATATATATGTATATATCAGCACGTAGATGAGCGACCATCTCGCTCCATTCTGCCTCCGGACTGGTCTCTGGTCGACCCGATCACTAGAGAAGAAGTATCACGCACCCTGAAGCACATGGGAAACACCGCCCAAGGTTTGAACAAATTGTTGCCTGAACATTTGAAGCCCATGAAAGCTGATGCCTTGGCCGAATACTTCAACCTGTTCCTGCCGACCCAAGGTTGTCCAATCCACTTATACCGCTTTCCTACCACACATGTACCCAAAGTAAACAATCCTTCATTTCCCACCGAGCTCAGATCTATCGCCATATCTTCAACGTTGATACGTTGTTTCCACAAGATATTGGTCGATCGTTGGAATTCGCGCTTGCAACTGCCCGCTCTCCAGTTTACATTCCTACACCGTGACGGTTGCCTCGAGGCGACCTCCCTGCTTCATGCGCTGTTTAAGAACTCATGTACTATGTCTTCAAGTTTGTGTGCGGCCTTTATCGACGTGTCCAAAGCGTTTGATTCTATCTCACAAGATTCGATCACCAGATCGGCCTGAGCCTTCGTTGTTCCTCCACCTCTAACGCATTACATTACCGAATCCTACATGAAAGCTTCCGTCACACTCAATGGCCCCGTTCTCCCATCCCAGCGTGGTATTCGCCAGGATGACCCACTGTCCCCGATCCTATTCATCATGGCAATGGATGAGGTGTTGGCACTATATCGACTGGAGCTTGGCTACCAGTTCCACGACGCACTGGTTAGCGGTTTCGTTTAAGTCGTTGATCTGATTCTTCTAGCTGAGAAACCTACGCGTCTTTTCGAGAAGCTTGCGGCCACTGCTAGTACCCTGGAGCTATCCGGACCGGAGATCAACACACAGAAGACTAAGTTCATGGTCAGCCGTGGTAACCATAAGCATAACGCAACCGCCATCTCTGATGAGTCCATCCACTTCGGCCCGGACATTATCCATTCACCAAGCGCCTCCGACACGGTGACTTATCTAGGTATCCCGTTCACCTGGAAGGGTAAAGCCATCACCAATCACTGTCTGCAACTTCGTTCGATGCTGGATGAAACTACCAAAGCGCCCTTGAAGCCACGTCAACGTCTTGAGCTCCTGAGACAACATCTGATCCCTAAGATGAATCATTCATTAGTGTTGGGCCGAGTCCACTGTAACACGCTCAAAGCTATGGACTGTACGATTCGCCAGTTTGTTCGGCAGTGGCTTCGTCCTCCTAAAGACACATCAATCAGCTACATCCATGCCCCAATTCGCTTGCGTGGTTTGGGCATCCCGAGTTTGTCTACCACTATTCCCATCTCGTGCAAATCTCGAGTGGATAGACTTCTTTCTAGTCAATGTCCATTTCTGCAGAATGTGATCAAAGATAATTCGTTTGGCCGTACCTTGAGGGAAGTGAACGTCCCGGTACGCGTTCAGGGTGTAGTGGTAACGAACAAGGAGAAAGCCCATGCGGCATGGATGGATAAGATCTGCCATTCGCTTGACGGCCTTGGCCTTCAGGAAGTGCCACGCTCTCCACTCTCTACTCGTTGACCGGTTAACCCAGATCGCATCTTCCCTATAATAATTATTCATGCCATTCAGCTCAGATGTAGTCTGCTGCGGACTAAAGTCCGAAATTCACGAGATGACCGAAGTAACCACTCAGTTCTCTGCCTTGGCAATTGCGGCCAACCGGAAAGCTTTGCTCATATTCTGCAATCTTGCTGGATCACCCATGACGTGCGTTGTGCTTGACAAGACCGTGTGGCCAAAGACCTGGAGAAACGACTGCGCAACTTGGCGTATACAGTCTTCGAGGAGTTGTGGGTACCAACGGCGAGCTCGTTCATCAAACCTGATGTGATCATGGTTCATGATGGCGCTGCTGTGGTTCTTGACGTCAGTACAGTCGATGAGTTCCGAAGCCAGTTTGCGTGGACAGACAATATTGCGAAGTACGGGACTGTTGTATGTGTGTGTACATCCATTACATTCACCTCGTATCTGATTGACTATTCACACACTCGCGTGATACATCACTACTATGATTAGTTTAACACTAACTCGTTCACTGGTTTAATGTCACGTGTTACGTTTGTGAGTCAGACTGCATACATGCTATTTACGCTCGTTACGACTGCCTTGCGTTCTGATTTACGATACAACAAATGGCGTCTCAGGCAATGCTCAATTCACTAAATGCACCTGCAACACTTTGGATGGATCCATCAATATTTCCAACGCCAGATTCATGGATCACTTGGAAAACGACGTTTACGGATTACCTGGATTTGCCCAATGTGTTAAATCCGTCGTTGGACCTGACAGAACCAACTAAACTAAAACTTCTTCGCAATCATCTGGGTACTGAAGGGCAGAGACAGTTTGACATTCATTCTCTGCGTCATAAAACCACCCCAGAGAATGCGTTAAACACTGTTGACAAAATACTAGGGGCTGTTACCAACGTATACGCCTCCAGATTTACTTTCTCCCTCATCAGTCAGTAAACTGGGAGGATTCATTTCTCGACTTATAAGAACCATCCGTTCGTGTGAGTATTCGAAAATACCTATTAAGAAATTTGAAGACTGCATGCTAATACAACAGTTTATATTTGGAGTACGAAATGAAAGAATTCGTGGATCTCCCTTGACTGAGGATGCATCCAAATTATCTTGGGAGAAGGCCTGTGAAATGACCCGTATTAAAGAGCAAGTTCGATTGCAATGTGAATTGTTCCCAAAGTCGCCACAGCCGGTATCAATGATCAAAATTTGAAGCCGTCAGCTACCTTTCAACCCCTCGGAAAATGTTTCCGTTGTGGATCAACAACACATCGAGCGAATAATCTGGAATGCTCAGCAAGAACTGCTGAATGTTGTAGTTGTTCTAAAATCGGTCATTTTGCCAAAGTCTGCCGTACGCGCTCGGTACACGCACTAGAAGGAAATACTGTTACTGAGCCAGAAGAACGTCCTACCGTAGAAACAATTTGTGGTTTACGTTCTGACGATAATGTTACTGCTTCCAAGTCTGTTAAAGAACCTTGATTACCACGTTCCGATGTTCGAGCCATTTATTTTCTAACGTCGGCGAAAAAACTGCTTATTGAAATAGAACTAGACTCTGCATCTCCAATAACTATAATTCCCTATTCATTTTATGAGCGTCATTTCAAACATCTACCTGTGTACACAACGGTTTATAAATTTGACAGTTACTCCAACGCACCCGTAGAAATGGAAGGATTTATATTACTCCAACTGTGTGTTGAACATTCTCCACCTGCTTCTGTTGCTGCGTATATATGCGACGCTGACAGAAAACCATTGTTAGGTCGTAACGCAATGGTTGCTCTAACCTGGTACATTTTGTTGTACGTATGACAATAGCTTCTGTTGATGTGCCATTATTGTATCATTTTAGTGAGTACATGTACTAAATTAACGCTTCCTCAGGTATGCGCAGTAATACCAGACGCGAAATAAAAATACAGATAATTGTGGAGACCACAAATATATTATACGATAATTACATATGGTCTCGATCAGCGCTGAACGACACCGATACGCGAAATAGCTAGGGAGACTGAGGATCCCACCACCGAGCGCGCGAGTAAGCCGGAAGTAGGTGTATGGCGTCCTTGACGCGCATAGGCCGACAAGCATACAGACAAACAAGCGCGATTGCATGCGTTAAGCAGACGGCAGGCAAAGATCCTTAAGGTCCTATGTACAATGTGAGTTGATTTTAGGAAGGATTTTACACATCGTACAGCAGACAGACCGGGTATATCTCCAGATCACTACATCATAAATGCCCACAATTGTTTGCTGATTCAATTGGTCATGCAATCAACTTGGCCCACCAAATTCGTTTAAAGTCGGATTTAAAACCGTCCGGCATACCACAGCCGCGACCGATACCTCTTGCAAAGCGAGATCCAGTTTATGCTGCAATCAATTTGGTGCTGCCAAATGACACCATTGAACCAATATTATGCTCGGCTCGGGTACACCCATTAGTTGTTCTCTTGAAAAATGACGGTAGCGTTCGATTTTGCACATATCTTCGAGCACTTAACGATCAAATTGTGGTTGAAAAATTTATTTCGCCTAATCATGATGAACTGTTAATTAAACCTACCGGAGCAAACTTCTTCTTGAAATTAGACATCAAAAGTGGTTTCTTTCACATGCCACTTACGGACGATTCCAGACCTCTCACGGCAATTCTCACTACAGAAGGTCTGTTCCAGTACAAAGTTTTACCAATGAGCTTAGGTTCAGCTGCATCAGCTTGGCAAAGATTTACGACTCAGTTTTTATCCGCATGCCTGGGTTCTTTTCTGTACATGGATGATGTATGTGTTTTCGGAAAATCTAAAGAAGAACATGATTTCAACCTTCACTCCGTGCTAGACTGTCTCCATCAAATGAACTTGCGCTTGAACATGAACAAATGTGTATTCTGTTTGACTAAAATATCATTCCTCGGCCATGTTATATCCGGTGAAGGAGTTCGCCCCAACGTGGAAAATACTGAGGCCTACGGATTTACTCCAACTCAAGCGTTACCTTGGACTCTGCTCATACTACTTAAGCCATCTTCCGAATTTCGCCACTGTGGTCGAGCCACTGCGATTACTTACGAGATTCAATATTCCCTCTGAATGGTCCGACACCCAGAGAGAAGCATTTTCACGCGTGAAACAGATGATTGTTTCCGTCCCTGTCGTCAGTATATGTAGTACGTTCGTTTCAACAGATGCTTCTGATTTTGGTCTAGGAGCCGTCCTTTCTCACATTCAACGAAGACAGGAAAAGATTATTTTCTACGCATCAAGAACACTCTCTGTTACGGAACGTAAATATTCGGCCAGCGAAAAAGAAGCTTTAGCCTGTGTTCGGACCTGCGAGAAGTGGCATATGTACCTTTTCGGTAGACGCTTTACTCTGAGAACTGATCATGCAGCATTAACGACACTTCTCAGTAAAGGAACTTAAGGTAACAGACCATTAAGGATCATTCGGTGGTATGCCAGACTACTGAATTACGATTTCCAAATTAAATATATAAGTTATTCAGAAAAACAAGTAGCTGGCACACTTTACCGATCACCTTTATTTATACAAATTAATACAGACGATGTGAACGAATTTGAAATGGTGGCCGCCATTGATGATCTGGAAATTCATGTGGTAACCAGAAAGCGTTGGTGACAGCATACGCGAATGGACGATGAACTCCAACAACTGAAACAATACACCACTACCGGATGACCTAGTGTCAAAAATATCATGGACCAGCTAAAATTGTAATACACCCTGCGACAGCAGCTTTCTGTGATAGACGACTGCATCATGCGTGGATCACGGTTAGTTCCACCATCAAGTTTAAAACGTGAGATTATGCTTTGTGTTCATGAGGGACATCCTGGAATCATAATGACCCTTCGTCGTGCTAGCGAATGGTATTGGTGGCCACGATTGTCTTCGTCAATCGAGACCCTCGTTAATGATTGTGCCTCTTGCCAACACGCTGATAAATCAACCAAACGTATAGTTGCCCCAGTGCAGCCAGTGGAATATCCTGTGTACCCGTGGGCAATGCTGGCTATCGATATCATGGGACCCTTTGCAACAGCTCTTTCAAACAAACGTAACACACTGGTCGCCAATTGCTACTACAGTAAATGGCTTAAGGCACATATTTGTGAAGATGTCACGTCATCCACAGTAATTCACTGAATGAAGCACCTTATCGCTCGCTTCGGGATTTCTGAAGAGATTGTAACCGATAATGGATCCCAATTGGTCAGTTATGAGTTCGAAGAATTTTTACGTCGGCAGAGAATAAAGCAGTCACGGACTGATCCTTACAATCCATCAAGTAATTGTATGGTGGAACGTTTGAATCGCTCTTTGAAGGAGTGTATACAGGTGTAGAGTTGTCATTATTTTGTACTTCATTTTGCTTACATTGCGTAACTGCTGCATCAAACCGCATTGCACATTTTTGCTTGACTTCGGTAAAAACCAACACACAACACGTTTTTGAATTAACTCTGCTACACGCGCTTGCTGGTTCCTTCCACGACGCCCGTGTTTGCTACCCAGTTTAAGACATCATATTTGTTGGATTAACTTTCATCTCGGTTACTTCGCATCCTTAGCCACGCTTGGAAAAATCTGAATACTTTCCAGCATCATTGAACGCCTCCCGAACATTGTCAATCTTCGGTGAGTCCAGTCCTTGACTTCACTCGTTATTTTTGTATCGAGAATTATTGTACTTCACACATCTGTTCCACTACAAATTGGTGAACCTGACGTGACAATTTCCATTACCTACAGTATTTCGAATATTTTATTAATTTG
Organism: Paragonimus skrjabini miyazakii; assembly: GCA_014338405.1. NCBI lineage: Eukaryota > Metazoa > Platyhelminthes > Trematoda > Plagiorchiida > Troglotrematidae > Paragonimus > Paragonimus skrjabini miyazakii. Next base: position 386 of record JTDE01010099.1, on the reverse strand, counting down.
ACATGCCTCATTGTAGTGTTGAAGTTGACAATGATTTCATAGAGGCATCCATTACTATTCGACTTCCCAGCCTTTGTATTTCTAATCCCCGATTGTGGCTCCGTCGAGTTGAAGCTATATTCAAGACTCATAGAGTTAAGTCACAACCAATGATGTATTCATACATGTTGGAACTGGTCCAACAGATTAATACCCAGTCTGTGGTAACTACCGAAAACCAATCGAGAATGGAAACAAGGACTCGGTGCGTTGTCCCTTGTGTATTAGTATCGACCCTGGAAAATAGAGTACAGAGAAAAGCACGTCAAGCTAGCGGGGCACAGAGCAAGTGTAATATACCGCAGGTGTGAAGACTCACGTGATCAATAGTAATTCCTCGTGCAAGG
>JTDE01010089.1:3750-13949 GCA_014338405.1 Paragonimus skrjabini miyazakii | reverse complement strand
TAGGCTATTAAGAAAGTTCGCATGGTGCATGTTGTCCGATTGTTTGTCTGCATGCCATGTGACTACGGCGCAAACCCGAACGAACACGTGTGTCACAACACTTCCGGTTTAATCGCTCGTCGACGGTCGGTCTCTAGCCTCTCTAGCTAACTTACGTGTTGGTGCCATTTCTAGCGCTATAAGAGACCCACTGTATATTTCGAGTAATAAATATTCGGTCTCTTTTCTCAACGGCCTTTTCTATTTCGCGTCTGGTTAATTCGTACCTGGGGAAGACGACTTAGTTCGCCGTGCACTAAAATGGTCGTATATTTCCATCCCGACTATACCTGTGAAACGCCGCAAAATGAAGCATTCTCAGGTGTTAGGATGACGTACTTCACCTCGAAAATGGCAATGATCGCATTTATAATACCCGAAAAATTGAGCTAACGTCAGTAACGGGTTGTTTTCGCGAAAATGGTGGGGAAAATTTTCATCACGAAGCTAATACTTTTGGGACTTATTCGATGTATTTCAATTTTTCCACTAACGCCGCTTATTTATAATTGATGTACTGTGAGTACTCTGTTTGAAATTCCGATTTTAAAATTTCACAAAATATTTAAAAATCGAGGATTCGCGCCAAAAGGACGGTTTTGGCTTTTGAACGACCTTCAAGGCGAATCCCGTGAAACGGATAATTGCCCTTGCTTAAATGGGTTCAGGATGTGACTGCGCGTTCTACTCCCCTCGTCCCGGGATCACGCAAACTTCCGGCCTCGTCTATCGCCAAACACATGTTGACCACCGTTCACCGGATCAATCCTGAATCAACATTTAGGATTATAAAGCGTCACACTTATCCGCGTTACCTGCGTTTCGCTGAGGCGGTCGCGATTAGTCGTCTCAAGCCAGCTTTGTGTGTACAAAAACAATTATATGTAAGCCTTAGACTCCCATGGACCTGATAGTTTTGCATTGTTGTTCTCCACCTAATTTGCTATTTTATTTTCTCAACACCCCACCCTAATAATGTCATATATATGTTCCTGATTATTGTTATTTTGTACTGAAGAGGCAATGCGAAATGCTAGCATCTACCTCTGTCCGTCTTCTTACTGCTCTGTTCAAATTTATGAAGGGAACCAACTGTTTCAGGTAAACTTATTGCCATAAACTAGATTATACATGAGTGCAAGGTTCAGTTTGAGACGCCGTAGCCAAGGGGGATCTAGTTCAAGCGTCTGGCGGCGTTCTCTATAGTTCAGAGAAGACGGATAACCCGCTAAACATTTTGTGAATACACGTTGGAGACTTTCCAGAGCTGGCCTATCAGACTTGCCCAAGTGACTATTTATGAACGTGTAGTACTCAAGCTGGGGTCGTACGCACAGCTTATAAAGGTGTAGTTGAGCTGCAGGAAGGAAGAATGAGTGCTTAATGCATCCAATTTTTCGTCTAGTTTTAGCAATTAAGAAAGATATATGTTCAGCGAAATTGAATGAGTTTGAGTAACGTATACCCAGGTCGCGGACTGAGTTGGCAGTTGAAATACCATGACCATCCAGCTTTATAAAGTCCTCTGGTATATGACAACCGTGTGCGACGATGGTGGATTTATTGGCTGAGAATTTCATCAGCCTAGTTTGACATCAAGACTCTGATGAAATGTAGTCCTCCCGTATATTTTCTAAAGAAGAATTGAGATCGCCAGGAGGAAAAGTGTAGACAAGTTTGATGTCATCAGCGAATAGGAATAGTTTGCCATGCTTGATAACTTTACATATATCATTCATATACATAAGAGAGAGTAACGGTCCCAGGACGCTTCCTTGAACCACTCCACTGGTGACTGGTCTGGAAGTTGAGCTGTTATCTCCTAGTTTCACTGTTTGTGTGCAGTCTGCAAGGTATGAAGCAAATTAGCTGGGTAGTGGGTCACATACCGAAAGATGTCATTTTGATCAGAAGGCTCTTATGAGGCACACGGTCGAAAGCTTTTTGCATGTCCAAAAGTATAATAATAATTACATTCCTTGAATCAGCAGATTTTGTAACATGATTAAAGAATTCCAGCTGGCACGTCATGCACGAACTTTTGCTGATGAATCCATGCTGGGAGCGGTTAATGAGATATTGTGATAATAAGAATTCAACCATGCGACAGTTTATTATCCCTTCCAACACTCTATAACAAATTGGTGCATGGTTAATAGGACGATAATTGTTGATGTCTTGTCGCAAGCCACCTTTGTAACGGGGCTGAATTATAGAATTTTTTCATTAGAGAGGCGAGCAGTGTATGACTATTAAGCAAAAGGAGAGGAATGTCGTCCCCCTCCGTGTTGGAGAGCAACAGGGTGTATACCCTCTGGACCTGGAAGATGAGAAGGTTTGATAGTGGCTAACTGAGAGCGTCTTTTTGCTGCATCAACAGTAACGTGGCTTAGGAACGTGTTTGTTTTTACAGGGAAAGGTAGAAGCAATACATTTTCTTCAATGTTGAAGGAAGCGGCGAGATATGAATCGAAGGCCTCGCAGACTGTTACAGGATCATCTACTGTGATTTTGTTCTGTAGTGTAACTATTGAGATAATAGGGTCTCTTGTACAGTTTCTGCGTTTCAATAACTGCATCGACTCAGAGCTCTTCTCTTTGCTGTTAAACGCACGTTTTTCCCGATCTAAGTTGAGCGATTTTGTTCTGTAGTGTAACTATTGAGATAATAGGGTCTCTTGTACAGTTTCTGCGTTTCAATAACTGCATCGACTCAGAGCCCTTCTCTTTGCTGTTAAACGCACGTTTTTCCCGATCTAAGTTGAGCATTTTAGTTCTATTTTCTATATCGTCAAACATTTTATACATTTGAATATTAAGGGAGAAATCGTGGTTTTCGGTGTCCTGATTTCAGACTTTTGAGCTTACATTGTTCTTTTGGAGTAAGGATCCTGACTTTACCACACACATTACGGAGTTTTGACATTTCCGGGGCTAAGATATTCATACAAAACCTGAAGTTTTCATTAAATACTTCGGTTGCAATACTAGAGTCAGAGGTCAGAAAGAATGTGTTCCACACCAAGGACCTCAACATAGTGGCGAACATGTTCCAGTCGATTAATTTTATTTGGCGGTAACATATTATGTTCGACAATTTTACAGCTTTTAAGTCAAACATGAAGTTGACCACGTTGTGGTCACTTCCTGGAAATCGTTCTCTGACGGCTACTTTAGAAGAAGAGATACCTGTTGTAAAAATAAGATCTAAAGTGTGGTCTAGTCTGGTAGGTGCTAAAACGTGTTGGCGCCAACCATTTACTTGAACACACGCGATAAACTCTGCTTGATTTGCAGGGGCTGTGAAAGAGGTCCAAGAAATGTTGTGCATATTGAAATCTCCACCAATTATTTTGTGTTGTGTGAGCAATGTTGATACATAATTCATTCCATTAATGAGGTTGAACATGTCGTCATGAGTGGCGTTAGGTGGTCTGTAGACACATTCTAAGAGTAGTCCACAGGATTCAGCTGACATTGATAGCAACTATGAGTCATCAGTTCCATCAAGACACGGCTCATCGAGTATGGTTGCAGAATACTGCTCCCTTAAGTAAATTAAACATCCATCGCCATGTCCTGTGCCGCGATTTTTACGGAACATATGATAACCTATAAAATTTAGTTGTGTGTTTGAAGTCTCAGGGGTACACCAAGCTTCAGTGACCAGACTAATGCAGGGACTATATAGGAAGATGGAAGATCTAAAAATATGCATCTTATTGACTAGTGAGCGTGCATTCAAAAGCAATAAACTTAGTGCATTTTGTTAATTCGACGTTATTTTTAGACCTTTAAAAATTTCAAAAACAGAAGGGTCTTTGTGATTCAGAGACTTTGGTGACTTCGCTTGGTCAGATGCGGTTATAGTGAGCGCATCGATGATTAATGGAATGTCGCCTGCGTCTGAGTCCATGACAGAAAATTTTGGAAAAGTGTCAGTAAGGTGTGGTGGGGCAGTGGGGATACGGGAGGTTGACTCGGAAGGGGAGGTTTGAACAGTGTGTGACGCAATAAAAAAGGGTAAGGTTGAAATGGGTTGGTCATATCTACATGCACGTTGTCAGCAAAGGAATCACGGGTTACATTAAGTTGAGCATTAATACTATGGGGGCTATTCGTATCAAAAGGGGCGTTAAGCATGGGATAAACAACTCTGGTAGAAATAGTGGGGTTCTGGTTAAGTCTTGCTTTAAAAGGTGTATCACGTGAGAGATTGCTATTGTTAGGAAGAGGCCGAAGATTAAGTGTTGGTAATAGATACATCCCTCTTTTCCCAGGGTGTGGGTATGGGTTCACATGCCTATTTTTTTCCCTTGTATGGTGGAGGAGGTAACAACGAGCGACTCGTAGGATATTGAATTGAGGAGGGTTTATTAAAGCCAGTGATCCACTGGTGGCTGGTTGTTTGGTTCCTTTTGGATAAGTTTCAATTTGGAATACCGGCGTGTGTCTGACTAGTAGATGGTCTGAGCCTTACTTTGTCTGATCTAGGTCCCGAGTAGACAGGTTGAGATCTAGACGTCCCATTTGGTTCAATATGGGCACATTTATTTACATGCTGTTGTTTGAAAGTTGCCTCCTCGACAAGGGTCGCCATTTTGTGAGGCAGGTTACTGGAATTGTCAAGATCTACTGTTAAATTTATCAACTCGGCGAGTATGCTGTCGTCTGTTGTGTCGTAGGTGTTTTCAAGAGGAACACTAGCATGCTCATGTGTGATACAACAGAACGAAGCTACACATTCAGCTGGATCCGATTCATTACCCTTGGACATCATCGCACCTTGTTTGGGTGCTTCCTGGGTCACAAGCTTGGAGGCGACGGTGTAGCACAATAAGCGATTTTGACATTTTCTCGAAAGTGGCGTTCTATCATGCATAATTCTTATCAGTTTAAGAGAGGTTTTAGACTTGATAATGTCCTGACATTGAACGAACTGTCTTGCAGTTGTTTCGCTCTGGAATTTGAACAAAAGCCGGCAGCAGATCTTTTGCGTCTTCTTACGGAGACAAATGCAGGTATATTATGTCGAGTCTATATTAGTAATCCTTGTGAGTAACTTCTTAGGGCCACCGAAGTGAAGCTTATCCGGCACTTTGAATACAATGACATTATATGTGCAACGCATCCGTTTTGCGATTTCTGTTGTCAGCGTGTTGAGAAACGTGCTTGCGCTCTCTATGTTATATGTCTTTGGACTTTCCGGCACTTTGAAGATGTAAGATATGGAGATAAGGTTCTCCTTAAGAGAATCGAATACAGCATAGCTTGTTTTAGTTGGGCAAGTTCAGCTTCTAGTATAGATAACTTACCAAATAACTCCGCCAATACATCGCCTAGGGGGATAGAACAGTTCTTAGTTAGAGGGGTGCTGGCGGGAACCACTAATTTATCTTCACCCCCTTTTAAGGCAGCATCTTTGGAAGGGCCTTTGTGAGTTTTGGACCTAGAGCATTTGCCCTTAGGTCGTTCAATATTTACTTTAGGGCTAGAACAAGTGGTTTTGACACCAGTCGATCTTGTTTGACGACCGGTTTTGGTCATCATAATTTGTTATATAAGGATATTTTTTAGACAGACGGGGACGTAGATAAAATTTAAGCAAACTGTACGGTATAAAAGTTGTCAAAAATAAAAATTATATGAGAAACTTCAAATTAAATATCCACGCAGTAATTACTTGCCTTTTTCGAATCGCGCGCTTGTCAATACAGTGAACTGGGAGAGCCAACCTCGGAAGGGGAAATGGTTTACAACGGTCTGGTTGAGAGTCCCCCATCGAAAAACAGACTTATAATTAGGAGGCTTTCTTCTGGGGAAACAGGTCTGACCACGCCGTCTTAGAGTCAAAACGTCGGTCCGTCAGAGGTGAAAGTTATGCCGAAGAACGTATACAGCCTGCTGAACAAAAGAAACCAGCGGAAAAAATGTGCTTTCTAGACGTTTACTTTTCAACCGATTCATGGCCCAGCGAAGAAACACATATTGGAGACTGGGCACGCGGCTCCTCATGGTATCGCAATGATCGCAATCGCGTTACTAGAGCAGGTTGTATTCTACTGATCCAAGTTTTTATAAAGACGTCGCCCGTAGATGTCAACTACAGTTGCTTGGATATTCAAAGTACCGTCAGTTTTCTTCATATCACCCCACGCTGGTAGTCAATGGGGTGTTCCGAACTCCAGGAGCTGAATCACTGGAAGAAAAGCGTTGCTTAAATAGTTTAAGACGGTGTGTCTTACCCGGAGGTTTCAATGCTCATGAAATCAGCATGTCACCGGGAGTTTATTTTAGTAGATAGTATGTTGACCAAAAATTGTTTAATTTTGTCATTGGTTTGATAATAATCCAACTGTCGGTCCAGCCACATGATTCCGACTTGCTTATTAGCCGCAACGCCATACCTACTCGATGATAACACAAGTGTATCATCGGTGACGCCGCCCGGGAACAGCAATGACGTGACGGCTAACTTTCCATTCAGGTGTTCTCTGTCGGCGATACCGGCACAAAACTTGTAACGTTTCCACCGAGTTGATCGTAAAGCAGTGGAACTGGAGGCCGATAGAATGGCCCGGAACACAACAGTTTTCACATGGGACGTCGGCGTTTTGTGAGCAAGCTGTGCTGGCCATCCCCGGGCTATTACAGAAAGTAGTGTTTCTCAAAAGCTAGTGAGAGAGATCAGTCGATCAACATTGGTTCTTTACAAGGCCAAAAGAGCGTTCCAGTGCACATATGCGACAAGAAAGTAGGGTACTCGACAAGATGGGTTTGAAATTTGTACGTAAAAGTGAGCTTTAAACGAAGAAATTAAGACTGCAAGAAATTGTCACTCAGCATTCTAACTTGACCTGGCGCATGACGACAAGTAAAACCGGAATGGAATTTTGGGTTAGTACCAGACAAAGTTCTGCATAAGAAGAGTAATTGGAAACGCAATTTTCCAAAACGGGACACCATATTTGCTGACAGTGACATTACCGATGTGTTCGAGCTAAGCGGCTGACACTCGGATACTGCAGCGCCTGATCCTAATTAGTACAGTTTTTGTCACTGATTAACACATATATTATGTTGGCAGAAACTCTGCGCGATATTACTATCTTTGTGTTTTTTCAATAAAGTATATAATGTTGGCAAGTACTCGTTATAGTATTCCGCGATAATTGGGTAACCAGCAGCTAACTCCAGAATTATTATCACGTGGTAATCAAAACTCCGTACGAAGTTTTGACGTCAGTTTGACTTTCAAGGGCAATGTTCAAGCTAGAATCTACAGTTCTTGGCCCACAACAATCACTGATGGTTGACGAGGAGGGTTTTGAGTCGGGGGGACAACACACGATATGAATTGAGGTTTTAATGTGTTTGTTTTGCAGTTTTTATGTCAGCTTGTTCTTTAGGGTCAGTGTTTAAAGTAGGCTATATATTTCACAGCACACAACAGTTATTAAGGGTTAACGCGGAGGGTTTGAGGCAGGGGAGACGACGTATGATATGAATTGGAGTTATAGTGAGGTTATATAAGGTAAACGAGGGGGTGCTGTTTTTCACAGCTTCACAGCCTAATAATAGGGACGGTTAAATGTTCTCCGGACCACAGTCAGAAAGAGATACGCAAACTTTGAAGATGGACGTAAAGTTTGATAAAGTAAGGAATCTGTTCAGGCTCTTTTGAAAACGATTAATGCTGTTACTGGCTCTGATTTCGTTCGGAAGTCTATACAAACTATGGGAATATTTTACAATACAAAAGTTGACGCGTATCTTTTTCCGAACTAACAGGGTTGGCAAAGTGGAACCCTTATTTCTTAGACCATATGGGGAGCTGTGTTGGAAATAATTGGCGAATACTGTAGTGATGGCGTCCGAGTGTATCAGTTTGTACAGAAGTGTAAGATTCCACTTTAGTCTTCGTAACCAAGGTGGATCAATACCAACTGTTTGACAATGTTCACTGTAGGTGAGTGAGGATGAATATCCTATTAAGCTTTTGGTAAATAATTGTTGAAAATTTTCTGAAACAAGCTCATCGGATTTGCGTAGATGGCAGTAAATGAAGGTACAGTACTCAAGTTGAGGCCGAGCACAAAGTTTGTGAACAGCCAACCTTGCATCTGGTAGACTGAATGTCTTTTTGATACAGCCGATTGTTCTTTTAGTTTTTGTCACCTGCAAGCTTACTTGTTCAATGAAATTGCAGAAATTTGAATGCCATTTTCCTAAATCTCGAATTAATGTGGCGGTGTCAATATGACGACCATCTAGTGAGACAGACCCACTGGATATTTAACAAACATAAGTGATAATGTTTGATTTGTTTGCTGAGAACGTCATGAGCCATGTTTTGCAACACGACTCCAATGATCCTAGGTACTGTCATATATTTTGTAGACACAAGACGAGGTTGGTGGATTGGCAGAATGTGTAAACGATTTTGATATCGTCAGCAAAGGGAAAGGGTTTGACATGTTTAATAACATCGCATACGTCATTTATATACATGAGGAGGAGCAGCGGTCCCAAAATGCTTCCTTGAATCACCTCACTAATTACTAGTTTTGGCGGTAAGCAGTGCTCTTCGATTTTGACAGTTTGGGTTTGGCCTTCAAGATGTGACAAAATCCAGCTGTACAAGGGGTTTTGTATACCAAGAGATGCTATTTTGGTTAACAGGCGCTCATGGGGCACACAATCGAAGGCCTTTTGCATGCCCAGGAGTATGATAACGACCGCATTTCTTGCGTCAGCAGACATCGATATGTGGTTTAAGAATTCCAATTGACATGTCATGCAAGAGCGCTTACTAAGACAACCGTGCTGCGAAAGGTTTATAAGGTTTTGCGACCTTGAGAATTCGACAGTGAGCAGATTGGTGTGCGGTTTATTGGACCGTAGTTACTAACTTCCTTCCTAAGACATTTTTGTAGCGAGGCATTATGACTGACATTTTCCACTGGGGAGAGAAGATGCTGGATAAAAGTGATAGCATGAACAACTTGAATAAAAGGATGGGTACATCCTCACCTCTTTGCTTGATAGCGACAGGTGGGATGCCCCCAGGTCCAGGGTGGGTTGTGGGTTTGACAGTATCTAATTGTGAGTGGATACTCCCAACATCAATCAAAGCATTGCACATAACTTTGGTTGTTTTCGACGGAGTAAGGGGCGACACCGTGCTCTCCAATCTAAACGCACCAGCAAAATGTGAGTTGAAGAGTTTACATACTTCAACAGGGTCATCGACAACCGTCTTATCTTTGAGAGTTATAACCTTAATAGAAGAGTCCCTCGTGGAATTTCTCCGTCTCATCAGTTGCATTATTCTCATGCCCCTTTACTTACTGCCGAGCGCGAGCCTTTCTTCGTTTGCATAACGCAGTTGCGTTTGATGTTCTATGTGTTCAAACACACTGCTCATTCGCATTACTAGGGAGAAGTCCAGTGTTCTTCTGTGCATTGACTTAAGTGATTTAAGTCCGCCAAACTCTTTTACAGTTAGGATTCCACCTTGTAGATATGAATCAACGCGTTTTGAATTTATGAGGGCCAGAATATCGATACAAAATTGAAATGCTTGATAAATTCCTAGGTTGCTACTTTTGGGTCCGATGTACGAAAGAACGTATTCCAGTTTACGGATCTTAGTAAGGAGCAGAAGGTACTCTATTCGGTGTATTCGATCGGACGGTAGAACACAGTTGTTGAGGATTGCGAGAGTTAGACTTCGATACTTGCGCTCTGATTTTCGTACAGTTTTGCAATAACCATGCGTTTGTTCTTGATAGAAATACTGCTCGTGGCATTTGCGTTTGTTCTTGCCTTTCTCTCTCGGGTGGTCTTAACCGTTGGTGGCGGACACTATTCCTAATCAATGACGTCGGATTGTGCCAATGTTAAACTGCTGTTGCAGCGACAGATGAAACTCGTGGATATGCTTGCCCAGCTATTGTTCAATACGATTCTGAGCCAACCCGCACAACATAGTGCTAAGCAATTCGGTGACAGTTTGGCAGCCGCTACCTCCGAGTTTGTTTGAGACCCGCATACGAACGAGACATTCGATTCTTAGTTCCATGGGTACGATGATCTGTTTCGTATCAAATTTGCTAGTCAGAATGATCCGTGGAAGGTCCGGCTTCTCCTCCGCAAAC
>JTDE01010084.1:1780-13337 GCA_014338405.1 Paragonimus skrjabini miyazakii | reverse complement strand
GCAAGTGGTGCAGCGTAAGCCACTTGGGGTGATGGTTCGAAGCGCAGGCGTCCCATGGCTTCGGTCACTGTGACAGGCTAATCCGTTACGGATGCCGCCAACCGTGTGTACATCCATTACATTCACCTCGTATCTGATTGGCTACTCACACATTCGCGTGATACATCGCGACTATGATTGGCTTAACTCTAACTCGTTCACCGGTTTGATGTCACGTGTTACGTCTGTGGGTAAGACCGCATACATGCTGTTTACGATCGTTACGATTGCCTTGCTATCTGATTGACGATACAACAAATACTGAGCACCCATTTAACAGTGATTTTTATACAAATTACACATCACTCACAATCTCTTATTACTCACCGGTAAATGTGGTTTTGTCTTCTATGCGCCTGGACGATAAGTTGTCCGGTTGCAGCTGCCGGTTGTCGGTTTCATGAACCATGCGACACAGGGTCCATCGGTTCGAATTTCGTTCGGATTGTCTCTGTACTTTGAAACAAAACAACGGCGAATTCGATGCTAGTGTCTTAGTTTGACGGAAAAGTATGGCAACTTTGAGTCAGTGTAAAACGACAATCTGAGATTAAATTTACACTCAGACTACTGGAGTGTTAGCGAGTCACTCGTTGTCTACTTTACTTACTCGATCCTGTGCAATGTCCTCTGGACTTGTGATTGTTAGGGCGCCCCACCCTGTTACCGTCCCAAGGCGCCTCTACCGTGAGAAAGGAAAAAACGATTGACTTTGTCCTAGTTTGTGGACCTGCTCACAGCGGCCGAGAGGGTGGCCTTTACTAGTTTTTACCCGTCAGATTTTCACTCCGTTGTGCCCATTAGTGACCCTAACTATTTTTTCCGATAAATGACCGTCTCTTTTTATGATTGGGAAATGTTCTTATGGCCACTGCGCACCATATAAGTACTTTTGTCCTTGTCGCCTCGGTCGCACCCGTTTTGTAACGGAACAAAGCTTCCTAATTTGAACGCGTCTTTTGGCTTGCCTTGGGAGCGAATATGGGACAGTCGCGGTACTATTCGGGACCGAGATTTTCGTGTGAATTATTATCTGGGCGAGAATCCGATTTTATCGAGCGTACCACTATACTGAGATCAAACAAGCGTACCGTTTAGGAGGGTTTACAACAGTGATTAAGAGCTCAGGCTCCGTTGTAATAAGGAAACATTATCCTTCATGAAACCAACTTTACAGGAGTGTCCACTGAGGCTACCTGATGTTGTCACTAGGCTCACTGTCTTAGCCCTCGCTTAGAATATTTGGGACCGAACTCGCTATTCGCATATTCATCGATGCAGTCGACTGGGTGCATAGGAGAACCATTGATGTGGGCATCCACTGCAACTACTAACATTTGAACAAAAGTACCGATGTGACGAATAATTGTTTTCGATCATTCTCCATCCAGTCAATACATTTACATAGGTTTCACCAAGACCTTATGGAACAAGGCGCATAAAAACAAGAAGTGGTTGTTAACGAATGGCACACTCTCAAACAGTTAGATACGGCTCATTCTATGGCATCGGAAATATACAGAAATCTTGTCCTAGGACAGGCTGTAATAGACGGTTTAACAGTGGAGGAATGTCTTAATTTTGATATATATATATATATGTACGGTGTTGAAATAGTACCCAAACAGACGAAAAAGAAGCAATTAAACCTAGAACGGGGACTTAGTGGTATTAAATCTCAATCACAATTCACGAGGAACCCAGAGAGGTTCGTCCATAATTTTTCTAAGATCGTAATTGACGATACTTTGCTTGAAGTCTTATCTTTAGGGCCTAAGTTTTGTTGCCCACGTCGTAAAGTTAATCAGTTAGAAACGGAAGTCCAGTTTGAGAACCTATTCAACGAAACGCTCCACCTGAGTCACCCATCTGATGTCAATCTTGAGCAGTTTAAATCTGAATTGATCAGTAGTTGTTACAAATATCGCCAATCGACTGTACCTCATAACATTCCGATAACCTGGAAGCATCTGGATGCCTTGATAATTTTACGTACACGTGATGAAATCCTACTCATTCGGCCAGACAAAGTTGCAGGGTCTGTGATTTTGAACAAATCTGATTATACCGAGTAGATGCTATCGATACTTTCAGCTACTAGCAAATTCAAGAAGACAGAACATAAGAAAGTCAAGACTGAGTTTGTTGGAAAACAGATAACTAATCCCTAAAACAACGAATGCAACAGGGGCGTATCACACAAACTCAGTTTGACCAGATGAAACCAACTGGATTCATCATCTCACGTTTAAATGGACTCCCTCAAGTTTCATAAAAGTGGTTTTCGATTTGAACAGATATTTGATATGTGCAATTCATTGTATCACGCAACTGCCAAGTAATTGGCGGTAATACTGAAGCTTATGCGACAGAAATTATGCCCACATAGTCTCTGTGGCACTTTCGAGTTTGTGGATTCCGTGAGGAACTTTAATATTAGACACCGGCACATGAACTACCTTGATGTCGCTTCGCAATTCACAAATGTTCCGTTAGTGTGGACAGTTTAACTTTTTGTGTGATCAAATTGAGCAACCAAAAGCATGTTCGGATTACAAAAATCAGATCTGAAAGAATTACTTTTGCAGTGCACCCGCTATGTTCAGTTTGTGTTCAACGATGAGCTGTATCGACAATCGGATGGGGTAGCAATGGTCCACTGCTGGCAGACGTATTCATGGGCAAATTGGAATCGCAACTTCAGTCGACCATTCAGAGTCTTCATATGTACCACCGATATATTGACAATATATTTGTTTTCATATAGATTGAACATCACCCACACGCTTCACCTCAGAAACGGAGTTTAACAACGTGTTCCATTTCTTAAATGTCAAATTGACCAGACATCCAGACGGTACACTGAGTAGGCCTGGATGGGGTCCTCGTGATCACTCAAACCGTTGGTTAGAGACGCTATCCGAGATGGCTAAGTGCCGCAGTCAATGGCGGACCTGCATCCATACCATTTCTAGTTCTTCCACTTAGTCTTGTTTTAATAATTTTCAATCTTCTTAGTAACGTTTTCTTCTAGGATATTCCACGTCACTGTTGAGGTGAGCGGCGGCCCGAGCCACAGTACCTTCTGGTCAGGCTCATGGCTGTTGTGATGATGATGATGATGAGGTCGGTATATCGCAAACCTACACGGACAGGTCAGTACAACAATTTCAGCAGTTTTGCGTCTCTTAAACAGAAACGAAATCTATCCCAATGCCTGACAATCAGAGAGAGTAAGATTTGTACGGATGACGCGGTAGAGCAGGAACTGAAAACAGTTCAAAATCTGTGGAGGGGAGACGTTTATCCGCAGTAACTCATCACTTCGAACATGAAGGCCAAAATCACGTATGGGGTAATACCTATGGCTGGAAAGAAGGCCATGTTTAAAAACTCCCGTTTAAAAGGGATATTGTAGCAGATCAGTTTAGCCGCTGCATGTACCGTCTATTTAAACGCGCCTTTTCAGCGGCAACCTTCAGAATTGGGCTCACAACAACGCCGATGTTAAGGTTGAATGTGAAAGACAAGCCACCAGTCGATGATCAGTCAATGCTCGTGCATTCATTTTAATGCTACTGTTGTACTGCAGAATACGCTGGTCGCACGACTAGGCGCTTGTCAAAACTCATCAAGGAACATCATCCAGTTTAGGTCGGAACCGGTTGACGTAAATCAATTACTAACACCGTTGTTGCACACCTAACTGACACCAACCATCGCGTAGACAACAGCAAGGAATTCCTAGTTGTTTGCAGATTTGCCAACACTCACTCAAAAACAGTCCGTCAACGCATTCTGGCGACCGCCGAACCGATTGCTACTAGATTACGCAACACTAACCTGTGCTCTCAAAAGAAATTTGTTCAGTCTTTGCAAGTTTCGTGGCCACAGATTAATCACATTCAGTCTGACCACACACAAACACTCGACCCTGACCGTGTGATGTACCATCCAATCAACGTCTGGTCTTGTCCTAACCAATTATTGTGTGCAGTCTAGTATTAGCTCATACTGTCATTCGTTAACAGCCACTTCTTTATTCTTGTGCTTTGTCTTATGACATCTTGGTGAGACCTATGTGATTGCAACTACATGTATTGACGTGAAAAAGAATTGTCTAAAACAGTTGCTCGTCACATCGATACGTTTGATCTTATGGGAATATTCCGACAACCACATCTCAACAATTACGACTGATACCTGGTACTCATCTTGACTGAAAACTGTTGGCTTTCGTAATGCTTCCTGATGCTCATCCTCAAGCAGACACCGCACGACCGGTTTCGTCCATATTTGGACTTATCACGTAGAGATAGTCTGAATGGGAGATCGAACTGGCTATCTTTTGTGTTATGAGTCAATGTTCTTACCCGCTCCCTTGCGGTCGCAGCCAGTGCAAACTGGCATTTATAGGGGAACTGTGTCCATCCACACTAACAGGGTGTAAACAGGTTATGACTGAAATTTCTGGTTTTTGAACATAATGCGGACAACATAAAGGGATTAGCAAGTGTGAGTATGACCCCCAGGTTTGCCATCACAAGAGATTTGCCGTCAGATGACACATTTGTATAAGGATTACTGACCGCTGAGCATTCCAAACCTAGGAAGCGCAATGGAGGTGGCCGTAAGTCGAAAACGATCATCGCTTATCAAATTAGTTTCAAAGATTTCACTCAAGCATAACAGTAGTTTTATTCGGCGTCAATTTATTTCATACTCAGATCCTAAACTGAAACTTAAGCAGTAAATAAATGAAAACACCTATCGCTTGAAAGAACGCTTTACCACGATGTTATCCAAGTAATTTATTCGCGTTGTGATATTGACTTCAGATTTTGAAAGGAATGGCATTGAACCAAATGGTTTGGAATAATACAACCCATACGAACACCTGAAGGTTCAATGAGCAGCGATCGCGGGGCTGTAAACTGAAGAGTGCAGTATGCAGAGGAAGCATAAGTTTCATAGGTCGTGTTGACAGGACTGTGTGACCCTGCGATGAGTGTGGCCGCGAATACGCTGGTGTGGCGTCCCTATTTATTTATTGCTAACTATGTTTGAACTACGATTGCCATTTGTACTCTTTTTGTTTCCAACTTTTGTATGTGCTTAAACATTTGTTTGAACGAGTATAGATACTGACGAGTACACCGCGCACAGGAACGTACGACCCCGCTGCGTGCTCGCTTGTCGTTCTGTTGTGCTACCGTTTCGTCTTGTTACTCGTTCGTTCTCACGTTGACACCGCGGATCGACAATATACTGTTTGTTCACTTGTTGCGTTATTCGTAATCGGCTGGCTTTCGTTTGCTCGACCCTACAAATTGGTGAGCTCGTTTAAGTCGTATAGTATAGTGTACATTCGAGTTCAGTATTTTTTCTCCCTCATATTACGTCACGAGTGCGTACAGTATACAAGTACATATATATATCCCATTTGCATTCACTCAATCGTTATGTACACTTTAAGGAGACTAAATCATAACGTTCGACTTTCGTATCACTGATGACGTTCGCTGTTCCTGCTTTCGGGGATCTTGACTTAGAGTTGTGGTTCACCGTGTTGGAAATAGAGTTTAGCAATCGGCGTATAACAAACGATTCGAACAAGCTCTCGCAGCTTATACTACGCCTTCCCCAAGAGATATGCTGAACCTGGTTAACGATATCTTAGTATGCTCAGCAACCGATTGATATGAGTCGGCTAGGCGAACGATCCTTAAAGAAGCACAGCCGTCCGACAAAATGCATCTGGAACAACTGCTTCACTGGTTACAGTTGAGTGACAAAAAGCCATCAGTTCTTCTTCGAGAAATGCTACATGCACTAGATAAGCCATAGTTGCCAGAGTCTCTTTTGCAAGAGCTATGGATGCACGACTGTCTGAGTATACACTGGGGCTATTGTCTGTGTTACCCTCACGTCCGTTAGGTGATCTAGCGGCTTCGGCCGATGCAGTATGTGAACGTTTTCGAGGCACGGCGCCGTCACCATTAGTTTGGCAGGTAGTTACTTCTAACAATCTCGCGGGTAATTTGTTGACCACAAAGGACGCCAAAATAGCAGTCCTACGCAAAGCACTTGAATGTTGTGAAGGCAACCCTTTAGAACCAAACGCCGAGATAACTCATTTGAGATGGCAGATGTTCGTGTCAGCATTCAACGTACTAGGTCGCCATCCAGAATTCCTCTCACGTGTACATGATCACCTGCCGGACTAAAGACTAGCGATATTTGTTGGTACCATGAGACGTACGGTGATAACGCTAAACGATGCCGATCACCATCTAGCCGTCGTGGTAACCAACGTTTAAACTAGCAGGCCGACATGTTTCAGCGACGACAGCCACAGGCCAGTCAAACAACACTCGCCTTTTCTTTCTAAAGGATTTTACCTCCAGAATGCACTTTCTAATCGATACAGAGGCGAAGGTTATTGTCGTCCTGCATTCAGTAACGGAGGCGCGATCAGAATCTGGCACTACATTCCAAGCTGCAAACGGTGCGCCCATTAGAATCTTCGGCCGTCGATTTTTGAGTTTAAACTTTGGTCTTCGACGCGATTTTTGCTGGGCTTTCCTTGTCTCTGATATATCTTTCCCTATTATTGGGATCGATTTCCTCCGACATTTCGATTTGCTGGTCGACGCATTTCGATCGCGTCTGGGTGATACCTCGACCAGACTCAATGTTCGGGGTAAGCCGTCGCACACGGCTGAGATCAGTCCAGTGCTTGCCAATCCCGTAGTTTGCGAGCCTTATGGGGAACTTTGATCCGAATTCCCTCAACTGGTCCGCCCCGCTAACGAACTACCGACCGTGACAACCGCTGTCGCGCATCACATTGTCACACGAGGGCCGCCAGTTCGGAGTATTCCACGCTGCTTAGCTCTCGGTGAGCTTAAAATTGCTCGGGCTAAATTTGGGCATATGCTTCAACTCGGCATTATCCGTCCATCTAATAATTCATGGGCGTCGCCGTTGCACATGGTGCCTTCAAAGATTGATAACGAATGACGCCCATGTGGCGACTATCGAGCATTAAACAACACAACCACTCCCGATAGGTATCCAATTCCTCACATTCAGGACTTGACAACAAATCTATTAGGAATGCAGATATTCAGCAAAATCGACTTAGTGCGTGCGTATGACCAGATTCCTGTAGCCACCGATGACATCTCGAAGACAGCGGTCATAACACCGTTCGGACTTTTCGAGTTTTTACGCACGCAGTTTGGTCTGAGCAACGCTGCCCAGATTTTCCAACGTTTTATTCATCACGTGTGTTGTAGACTGGACGGTTTCTATCCGTACTTGGATAGCACCCTGGTCTCTAGCTTCTCACAGGAAGAACAATGCGCACACTTACGTACAATATTCGCCCGTTTGTCGCATCACGGTATGACCATACATCTAGCTAAGTGCTCGTTTGGGATGCCCAGTGTAATCTTCCTGAGTCACAATATATCCATGAGCGGAATCCAACATCTCCCCGACAAAGTACAGGTAATAGTGGACTACCCGGAGCCCACGTCGTTCAAACAACTTCACCGTTTTGATGGATTAGTAAATTGTTGGCGCTGTTTAATTCCTCATTGTGCTCATTTAATGCAACCGCTCACCGACCTGCTCAGAGGTAAAGTTTGCTGATTTCTATTTACAACGCCTGCACAGAAGGCCTTCATTAATTAAAAAAAACGCTGATTGTTGTCACATCAACATTCGTCTGCTCCTTTACTGTTAACTATGGATACATCAGACGTGGTTGCATGAGTGGCGCTGCAGCAGCAATTCGGTGGCGACTGGTGCCCATTAGCCATTTTCTCTAAGCGTTTACAACCGAGTGGCGGCATTGTGCTTTTGCAAAAAAACTGTTAGCGGAGTATCTCGGTATCCGTCATTTTCAAAAGGTCCTTGAAGACAGAGACTTCATAGTCTTCACAGGCCATAAGCCGCTAACGTACGCCCCACGCTCGACAACCGACAGGTACTCCCCTAGAGAGATCCAACACCTGGATTATAACGCTCAGTTCACGACCGATATCCGTCACATTTCAGATATTGTTAACCCAGTCGTCGATGCTCTCTCGCACATCAATGCTACAACGAGCATGGCAGACAGCTAAGTGGATCTGGCTGCAATCGTAGCATCACAGAACATCGATCCGGAGATAGAACAACTTCGTCGGTCCAGTTCCATTAAGCTAGAGAGTGTCCCCACGAATTCATCCAGAGGGATGATTATTTGTGACACTTCACAAGGCATCCTTCGCCTGGTTATTCTACTGGCTATCCACCGCCAAATTTTCGACATTTTGCAGAACATGTCTCACCCAGACATACATTCAACAGTCCAAATGGTCACCGAGCGCATTGTCTGGCGTAATCTCAATCGCCACGTCCGCACAGCGTGCATACATAGCCGATGGTCTAGAATTCATCGTCACACACGTGCCCCATTGGGGAGTTTTGCAGCCCTTGATGAACGTTTCCATTATGTGCATGTTGACCAGGTCGGACCTTTGCCACCCTCAAATGGGTGTACGTATATGTTGATATGTGTAGACAGATTTACACGCTGTACCAGTTCCTGATTGCTCGTCGGAAACCGTTGCACAGGCTTTCTTAGAACGTTGGGTTACCCAGTTTGGTTGCCCCACTTTAGTGATCACCGATCGCGGGTCACATTTTGACTTAGCCTTCACGTCACTTGTCAACGGGCTAGGATGTAGTCGAATTCGCACAACAGGTTATCACCCGGAAGCCAATGGGTTAGCTGAACGTTTTCGTCGGCAGTTGAACAGTTTGCTATAAGCTAGCAACAACCCTTCGTGGCACGATGTTCTGCCCTCAGTCTTGTTAGGTATCCGAAACACGCTGAATGCCAACCCGCATATCACCCCCGTCCAGTTAGTCTATGGGTGCTCCTTATGTTTACCCGGAGAGATGGTTGCCCCATGCGCGATGGGACTCGTCAGCTACGAGGATTACGGTGGGCGGTTGGCTCAACACATGAGACGACTCCGGCCGACCCCATTAAGGGAACAGACGACGCCAACCTACGTAGATTCTCGTCTGTCGACCTGTTTTCCCGTTTTTGTGCATACGGTTACTCCTCGAAGACCTTTACTCAGGTCCGATTTGCGTACTCACGAGCCATGATGAGAATTTCGTGCTGGAGTGCAATGGTAAGCGCGACGTTATCTCTATCGATAGACTGAAGCTCGCGTGTATAGAGGTACCTGATGTTGAAATTGATTCGCGATCAGCAAAATCCTCAGCAGTTAGTACATTCTCTAACGTCTGTGCAGATCCGGTTTCGGTTGCGACTCCATCTGCTTCGACAGGGCACAGTCTCCAGGACATTGTTGTTCGAGAGTTGAGAAGACCAGTGCGATTCGCGGACTATTGTAGTGACCAGCGATGGTGCGGCTTCTCTAAGGATCCCGGCTGCAACCATATTTTCCCGCTTGTCCGTTCTATGCGCATGATTCTGTGTACACCTGCTATAGGAGGCCTGATATGAACTCAGTGCCACTTTCTTCAGTCGTGCAGCTAATTGCACGCAGCGAATGCTTACCCTATTCCTAACCGCTCATCTACTATTCCATTCTTCAAGATCGTTCAATCTGGACATTTTCAATCGTTGCTTAACAAATTCGAACGTTCCACGCAATTTTTGCTTGGCGCGCTTTTGAGTGCCGCCGAGTGGGCTGTAGCCTATTTCGCACTTCTTTCCTTTCGTCTCTTGGTTGCTGCCGGTGGTCCCAGACCATGCTAGAGCTAGCCACTCATCATATTTTCAAACATTGCTGGAAATATACGGTTTATTTCCAAACCCCACTGCGTTCTTCAGTTCGATGCCTGTTGGAACTGCGTTTCGATTGCTCTTCAGGAAAGTCGTTTGAACTAGTTAGTTAATGAGGGTCTAGCGCACACCCACTTGCACACTACACTATGTGGACGTCCGTCGTATCTAGTTTTTGTTGTTGTTGTTGTTGTTGTTGCATTTTCTTACCCAGTTAACTTCAGATGGCTTTACCTACAGCAAACTCTGTCAGCAAGACTTTTTCTTAAAATAGAAAAAAAGCAAAATCCTCAGTCTTTTGGACACAATGGAGACAGAAATTCAGTGAGATTATCGTTTTCCATCAATGAGCACTTTATGTTCTAGATACTGAGAGTTGGCCCTTCATCATCTGCATGGGACGATGAGGTCGAGCATCGCGAGGGCCTGCTCGAAAACTTGAAATTCTGCAGGAACCGCCCATGATGGACGCGAACAAGTTTACGATCCTAACCGGTCGATTACAGCCTGTATGTCCTTAATTCCTCTGCTTACCTATGACTATTAGTCTCCCAAACCGTGTTCCCCTAACCACTTTCAACTGCTCTCCCTCCTTCTCCTACCGGCCGTAGACGCGGATTGTGTGGCAGGAGTAAACTTAACTATTCA
Source organism: Paragonimus skrjabini miyazakii (assembly GCA_014338405.1). Taxonomy (NCBI): domain Eukaryota; kingdom Metazoa; phylum Platyhelminthes; class Trematoda; order Plagiorchiida; family Troglotrematidae; genus Paragonimus; species Paragonimus skrjabini miyazakii. The sequence goes on along the minus strand of JTDE01010084.1, from coordinate 2,833 downwards.
CGCTCGTGTCAACGGTTCCGGTTAACTGAAACACTGTTACATTGTCAAAGTTGATACTCTGGTTGACTTCTAGAGGGGAGCACTGTAACGATCCTAGTTATTTATTGCTAACTATGGTAAAGCTACGATTGCCATTTGCACACTTTTTGTTTGTATGTGCTTAAACATTTGTTTGAACGAGTATGGATACCGACGAGTACCCCACGCACATGAACATACGACTCCGCTGTGTGCTCGTTTGTCGTTCTGCTGTGCTACCGTTTCGTCTTGTTGTTCGTTCCTTCTAACGTTAGCCATGCGGGCCGACAATATCTTCTTGTTCACTCGTTGAGTTATTCGTAACCAGTCGGCTTTGGTTTGCTCGATTCTACACGTTTCGGATTGCCAGGTCATTATTATATTCATAGTACATTGTCGGGGAAGAGGTGACGAGTCCATTGTGTTCGAGTAGATTGTACCAGTTATATTTTTCCTTATGCTCATATCAACCAGCTACCACCGTCACCTACTAGGCCACTCGCTCGCCTTTACAGAAACATGGGTCATTGTGACTTTCTACCCATTCTGTTCTTCATCTTTTTCGGTACGTTGTATGATAACTGTTTTGTTTGTTTTCCAGTTCAACAATACATTTTTGATTTCCCTCCGTATTCTTTCTACAGTGCGATGATATGTACTCTTATATTGAATTACTTCTTGCTTTATATGTCACTATTATTTTCAGTTCAGATCTTACCACTCGAGTCTCTCTATTCATGTCTCCAAGAGATGTGGGTTTCACTTTCCTACCAACCTACCATCTGGCTAACCAGCTTTGATTGGCTGGATCACAAAGGCCTCCATCCACAGGTTTATTGGTCTTCTTCGCCCGGGTTTACACTGGATATATGGTGTATGTGTGTGTGTGTGTGAGTGAGTGGGGCCACAGGTGATAAAGCGCAAGCGACTTGTGATGAAGGTTATGCACAGGCGTTCTTTGGCTTCGGTCACTGCGACAGGCTAATCCGAAACGGATGCAGTCAACAGTGGATCCACCTACACGGCTAGCACGAC
>JTDE01010082.1:1758-13997 GCA_014338405.1 Paragonimus skrjabini miyazakii | reverse complement strand
ATTCTAAATCAAAGCAATTTATCGAACTATTGTGAGTCAATCGTTTCCATTTTTATCACCTTTTGATCTTGTGTTCATACCTGAATTTTGTATAGTGTTTAGATCCACTACACTGGACAAGGTCCTGACACTGGATGACTTATTTCGCAATTGTTTCGCTCTGGAGTTTGAACAAAATCAGTCAGCAGGTCTTTTGAGTCTTCTTGCGAAGACGTATGTAGGTGTATGATGTTGGCTCTATATTAGTAATCCTCAATAGTAGCCTTTTAATACCATCCGAATGAAGCTTATCTGGCACACTGAATACGATGCCATGCTATATTTGATTTCTTAACAGAGAAACAGAAACCTTGGAACGGATACGTGGTTGAACCAGGCTGCCTGGCAGAACTATCAATTATGGACATTTGCAATCGACTGCAGTCCTCCACAGCGAATCCGCCACGCATTGCGGATGAAATCATTTGACGCTTCAAGTCAGTGTTCGACGAAAGTCTTGGCTACTGCACCCGTGCCTAGGCGATTCTGCACTTCAAACATGCCGCCCAACCCGTTTTCCACCCAAGACGTCCTGTACCTTACGCTACTTCATTTCTTGTCGACCAGGAACTCAAACGCCTTGAGGATCTGGGGGTGCTGACGCGTGTCACCAACTCATCCTCGGCAGCCTCCATCGTTGTCGTGAAGAAGGCCGATGGATCAGTTTTTATCTGTGCTGATTTCTCCACCGGGTTGAACGCTGCTTTGGAGGCTGACTACCATCTGCTACCTGTCCCTGCTGGCCTGTTCGCGATCCTTAACGGCGGAACGTGTTTTGCCAAGCTCTATCCGGCCGATGCATACCTGCAGGTCGGAGTGGCTCCACAATCCCGTGGTTTGCTGACGACAAAACACATCGCGGTCTGTACCAGTACACCAGACTGCCATTCGGCGTCAAGACCGCCCCAGCCATTTTCCAGCAGATTATGGATGCCGTGCTATCCGGTCTGTCTAGCACGGCTGCCTACCTGGACGACACCATTATCTCTGGGCGAACGCGTGACGAAATTCGGGAACGAATCGCGACCGTTCTTCAACGCGTCCCAAACTACGGGTTTCGGCTTCTTATAGACAGGTACCAGTTTTACATGTCATCCATCAAATACCTCGGTTTTGTCTTCAACGCTACCGGCCGCCGTCCGGACCCTGAGAACTTTCGTGTTATCCAGCACATGCCATCTCCAAAGGGTGTTTCATCTCTTCGCTCGTTCATGAGTCTCGTCAGTCATTACGGCTCTTTCTTGCCATCGTTGCATGACGTCCGAGCGCCTCTGAAACAACTTCTCAGAAAAGACACACAATGGCACTGGTCGCCGGAGTGCGCACGAGCCTTCGACAAAATCAGGTCCATGCAGGAATTAGGACTTCTGCTGACTCACTTCGATCCAAGCCTCCCTATCATCGTAGCGGAAGACACCTCCAACTTCGATGTTGGCGCCGTGATCTCTCACGTCTTCCCTGATGGGTCTGAGAAAACCATCATGCATGCAGCACGCACTCTCACTGATGCGGAAAAGAACTATGGTAAAGTAGAGAAGGGAGTTGTGGCACTCATCGTTGCAGTGAATAAGTTCCACAAAATGATCTACGGTCGCCATTTTACCGTTTTAACGGACCTCAAAGAAGGGCATACCAGTGTACTCTGCCAGCCGACTGCAGCACTAAGCCACCACACTTGCTACCGTCGGACTGATGATTTTAGTCAGGCTGACACCCTTTCTCGACCCATCAGCAACCAGCGCCCCGCTGAAGGACACACAGCAATCGCCACTGTACCCCTCGACAACGACGTACGTGAAACACCTCTCGACGCAATCCGGGCAACACCAACTACGGCGTCCGACGTCAAACCCGCTTCAAAATCTGATCGCGTGCTGCAACAGGCAATCAAATACGTCCAAACCTGCTGGCCATCAACTCCACCAGCCGGTGAACTCCGTCGGTTCCACCTAGGACGCGAATCCCTTTCGGTCGTTGAGTCCTGTCTGAGGTTCATTGACGGCGTCGTCATTTCTTCTTCACTACGTCAATATGTTCGTCAACAGTCTCATTCTGGACACCCTGATGCTGGACGTATGAAACCGATCGCCAGGAACTACGTCTACTGGCCAGGCTTTGACAACCAGATTGAAGATCTGGTTAAGCAATGCAGTCGCTGCCGCAAAGCCGCCAAGAACCCGCCAAACATCGAGCCTCAGCCATGGAAGCAACCTGAACATCCGTGGTCACGCCTCCATGTGGAGTTTGCGGGGCCCATCGACGGTATGGTATACCTTATTCTGGTGAATGCATACTCCAGGTGGCCTGAGATCGTTCCGCTAACGCACGCCACAACCTTAGCCAACATCAACAACCTACGGCACATTTTCAGCCAACACGACCTGGCGGAGATGCTAGTCTCGGACAATGGACCGCAGTTGACCTCAGTTTAGTTCAAAGAGCCCTGCATCCAGAACAACATCCGGCATCTGCATTCACTAAGATACCACCCACAGTCCAACGGTCAAGTCGAGCGCTTCGTGGACACTTTTAAGAGAGCACATCTGAAGTTTCGCGGGGGGGATCAACCAAAGAAGTGTTGCAAAGGTTCCTGCTCACTTACAGAACCACCCCGAATCCGGCGATTTCCAATGGACTCTCGCCTGCAGAAGATCTCATGGGTCGCGAGCTGATGACAAAGTTCGGTGCAATTATTCCGATGGAGAAACTCCCGGGAGATGCGCAACAGCTTTCTCGACGTGCATTTACCGTCGATGATCTAGTCTATTCAGGAGACTGTCGCCCAGGTCGCCCCCAGTGGATAGCAGCAACTGTCAAGCAACGAAATGGCGAAGTCTTTTACGATGTCAACGTCGGAAGAGACATCTAGGTGCGTCACCGAAACCAACTTCGCCCACGCCATGCCTCAAACACTGGATAAGTTCAGAATCTACTGCTTTTGGTCCTACTTCTCGACACCTTCGAGATCAGTCGCCCCACAGTACAAGTCCCCCCAACGGATACTTCAACAACTTCAACCCCTAGACCGAGCAGAGAGCTGACAGCCTTGCAACGAAAGCGATGGACGGACCAGAAACGCAAGCCAACGTGCCCAATGCAGCTCGATCCCCGTCAACGGCCGTACCAATAATGCTCAACAGGGGAGGTGTTGGGAAAAGGCACTTCTTCCCACAAATTCGCAGTATTTGCCGAGAAAAATGGATTCTTCATTTTCTGGGAATTTGAACGCCCCCCAGAATTCTGGAACATCCGAGATCTTACGCTCGCTTCTGATTGGTCCATTCGGTGACCTAGGCCCAAGGCAAAGCCAAACCTATAAATACAGTTGCTGTAAACCACAATTTTGCCTTCGGGCTGAACAGTAAATAAAACTCGTTTGAAGGTCGTCTTTTTCCTTACTTGTTGGGGGTTCTAAGTCGTTAGAGTTGGGATCCAATACCTGCGCTCATATTTTCGTACCGTTTTGCAATATCGTTGAGTTCGTTCGTGATAGAGATAATGCTCGTGGTCTTGCATTTGTTCTTGCCTTTCTTTGTCAGATGGGGTCCTAACAGTTTTGAACAATGGAATCAGTACTTCCGGCTCTCTGGACGAGGTGGTTCTCATGAACTGGGGCAGCGAGCCTTTTGCTTGCTCCGCCACTAAGGCGCACTGTGGCGTGGGTTTAAAGTCACTGGATAATAATCTCAAAGTCTCTAGCTTCAGTGACTTGCTTTAGTGTGTTCGGATTACATAAGTTGAGAAGCTGTCTTTGAGTGGATCTGTTGCCATCTTTAATCAAGTGCGGACATTTTTCGGACCAATCGGATAGCTTTACTGAATCAAATTAAACAAGATTCAGATTTGGATTTCCAACAATTTTCAAATCGTCAACAAGCATATAATGCGGCGATGATAGGGCCATAGTCAGGTCATATACGTAAACCGGAAATGGTAGAGGTCCCAGTACTGACCCTTGTAGCACCCCACTTAATTTTACCAACAGTGACTTTGAACACCCTATTACAGACCAAACCCGCCATCCACCGAATGATAGCCGACGCTATCCGATGACGCTTTAATTTCAGTAGTAGCATTCGATGATTAACCGAGTCAACTGCCTCACTAAAGTCCAGATAACATAATCCCACAGGTTTGCCTTCAACCACACGTTGTGTTATTTCATCCAGAAAACAAAACAGGTTAGAGAGACAAGACCTGTTCGTTACGAATCCATGTTGGTTTGCATCCAACAGCTTGTTCTCAGTTAGATACTTGGCAATTTTGTTTCTATTGGCAGTTTCACACTCTTTCAATAGAATGCAAATGAGACTCACTGGTTGATAGTTACCAGCTGCCTCTTTGTTTCCACCCTTGTGCAGAGCTATGACACGTGCTTCACGTCAATTCTGGACCACACTACCTTCGTTGATAAATTGGTTAAACAGGTTGGTTACTGGAACAGAGCTGAGTAAATGTGCATATTTAGGTGTGGGCCATTCGACAGACGAACATACATACGTAGCTGTGCGCAAGATTGTAGGCTTTGGCACGGGCTAAGTGTTAGAGTGGCGATCCAGACGAATTTTGAACGCAGCCACCATCGTGGCACTCAAAATATGTTCTGGCAGAGAGTACCAGGCTTTGTAGGCCCGAACCGAGAAGAACCTGTGCCTCAGCTCAAGTCTGCAGTACTTACCTTCAAGTTTCAAGGAATGCCCTCTGAATGAGCTATTAGTTTCAGAAGCGAGCAGGGGTTTGTGTGGATGTTTAGGGGTCCACAGAATCATGAACACCAATAATAGGTCACCTCTCTGTCTGCGGTATTCCAGAGGGAAGAGATTTAGCTCGTGAAGCCTCCTAAGATAGGGTTTTGCATTCAACCCACGAAGCGCTTTCGCCGCGCGACTACCTGAACAGTTTCAAAAATCAGTGTGTCCCTCTGTAAGTGATGAAGCCGAACAAGGGTCCTTTGCTCGAGGTGAGGACGAATGAAGCTGTTGTATAGGTTACTGAAACATGATCGCTCGAACTTTCCAAACATACGCCTCAGAAGCGCTAGTGCGCTATTAGCTGTATTGGCGCTGGTCTTAGAATTTAGAGAACACGAGAGGTTGTGTGTCTCAGCAGTGCCCAGATCTTTTTCCTTTGTCCTTGACTTTGAGCGGTACTCCACTGAAGGAGTAAGGAAACTTGTGCGTTTGTCGGATATCCATAACTTTGCACTTGCTGGTAGTGAACTCGATGGAGTTTGATTTAGACCAGTTGTACGATGACACTAGTATCGGAAGTAGGACGCTCGCGGTGGAGCTATGACTTACAATACGCCAGACTTTTATATCATCGGCAAACAGCATCAGTGGATCCGATACTTCGGGTGGTATATCGTTGAGGAAGATATAGAAAAGTGGCGGACCCAAGATGGAACCCCGTGGGAATCCGCTTAGACTGAGTCTGGCAGTAGGTATGGCGGAACCCACCAGCACATGATAGGAGTGGTTTGACAGATAAGGTTTGAACCAGCGAAGAATGTTACCCTTGGGAGCACAACGATGGGACTTGTCGAGTGAAGTGATACGCTGGATGAAAAGCCTTAGCATCGAGCCCCTCTTCTCTGTCCGCCGCAGTGGTCCACTGATTTACAGTTAACAGCAAATTCGTAGTGCATGGGCGGTGTTGTTACTTGAGTATACGGCCTACGAGCGCGTAAACAGACAACGGAATAACGGTTAATGGAACGGTAGATAACGGAACGATGTTTAACGGTTCTGAACAACGGACCACGAAATATACAAGATTAATACGAATCTTCCCGGCCAATTCAACCACCCAATGCTAACGTATGAACACAAATAAAAACAGGCCTCCGGGGAGAGCCACTTTATGTCACTCAATCCAAAGACCACACGGTCACAAACTATACCATATTTAAAGGGTTCGTGACCAATCAAGAACATGGTCAGAAAGTAGACCAGACAAAGATTCACACCGTACAGTGATGTCCCAATTAAAGAACGTGCGTGTGGGTGGGGTGCCAGAATTTGGCACAAAGGTTGAGAACGCACTTGATGGGGGACGCGGCACATGACCGTGCCGACATTAAAGGTCACTACCATCAGTAGTGAGTTGGGCCACTGCGAAGCCAAATAAAACGGTATTTTCGGGGAATTTAGTTCTTCCCCGACAAGCAGCCGTGTAGGAATCCGGGGTTCAATGATCCATCGATTCAATTTCAGTTCCAATTCCCAATCCAGGACTTGATGAAGACCTGCGCCTTTTGACGTCCTGATGCCTGACTGGTGTGATCCTGAGACTGACCAGACTGCGTGAATGTGCTGATTGGGTTGTCAGTCTAGTCATGCATGCATACCAGGGGGAATAACGAAGCGGGGATTGAAAATTGATGTACTAAACTCAGCGGAGAACCCTCATCCGACACTACTTCCATTAGTTTCATCTTATGCGACCTTCCAGCAAGAAATGTCTGAATCCAGCTACAGATTGTATGGCTTCCAACCCAATAGACTGTGATTGACAGAATCGAGAGCCTTCTTAAAATCTAAAATGCAAACCTCGACCACTTCTGCACTACCCAGCTCTTCCGTGAAGCTACCCAAATACGTCAGCAGACTGGTAAGAAAACACCCACCTCTTAGAAAGCCGTATTGAAGAGCTATGAAAATGTGTACTCACAGAGGAGTCTACAGATTCTCCCTCATAATATACGTTTGAAAATTTTTCTGACGACACTAGTCAGGCTTATTGGTCGGTTATTTTCCACAAGTGATCGATTTCCATGTTTGAAGAAGGGAAAAATGACGGTATTTTTCCAGTTTGTTGTACCGATAGTGAATACCAGCCCAAGCTATCCCGACTGATTTCAAAAGACTCAGCAACTAGATACAATCAAGTGTGTCATATGTTTTCAAAGTGGCATAATATATTAAGGCAACATGGTAACTGGATTCAGTAGTTTGGCTTCAGTAACTTGGCTTTGACCTTGGCTGAAGATTGTGTTGATCACCCCATGACAAGTTTCAGGATTGCTGGTCGGCTCACGCCTATGACCCCTCGATGCGCTGGTTTGACCTTCCAGTGAGCGCCGTGTTGTTTGTCACAACTGAGATTATTTTGTTTCCAGCCGTTCCAGACACCTCCCCCTTCAGGTTTTTCATGAGAAGGTCGCTTCGGGTCTATCTGAAACCGCATAGCTTGGTTCCGTCGGCGCTGTAAAGGCGACAATTCTGCGGATTCTGACTTGTACTCTGAGTTGGGCGGTAAACGATTCACGAGCCCTCTGAATCAAACGAATCCATGAGAGGATCGAGACCAAAATGTTGCTGTTCGGTACATGACATACTTAATTCGGTCCCCCGCAGTTGATTGACGTGCCTTTCCCAAACGTGCGAGCTTACCTGTACGTTGTCGGTTACGTGACCGGTTCTTTTGATGATTGCATCGACAATCCAATTCTGTTGGCCAATGCGGTAGTCTCGAATCGGTACACGATTACCAGGTTTGAATGTTGGTTTCATTTTGATTGTCGTTCGTAAGCCTTCAGATATTGGTCGTATGGTTCCATGGACCAGTCGCAACGATCAATTTATGGGCACTTCAGCAGGTGAGCGATTACTAGGACAATTAAGATTGGGTGTAAATCTTCAGTTGGGTAGGAAAGTTTCAAGGATTTCAGTGGTCGCTCCCTCCCGTCTGGCCTTATTGAGTTCATGCTTGAATATGCAGGCAAAACGTTCCGCCTGACCGTTTGACTGGGGTAGAAAAGCTGGAGCAGTCATGTGAGTTATGCGGAACTGACGGGCGGAATTGGCGTGAAGTGAACTGGGCGCCACTATCTGGCACAATCGTCTCGGGAACACCGAACGTCGCGGATAAACGTCGCAGATGTCGGATCGTGGCGGTCGTCGTGGTCTCGGACAACATACTTACTTCTGGCCATTTACTGAGGGAATCAACAACGATAAAGAAGTTTTGCCCGTTCAGGGGGCCAGCGAACTCGACATGTAGACGTGACCACGGCCTTTCCGGTGTTGCCCACGGTTGAGGTGGTTGGGGGTTTGGAAGGCTTTGGGTAGATGCACATCGAAGGCAATTATGACATAATCGTTCCAACTCCTCGTCCATACCAGGCCAGTAGATATAACTGCGGGCCAAGCTTTCCGTCCCACTAATGTCGTGGTGCCCAGTGAAGAACTGAGACAAAACCGCTTCAAGTAAAACAGAGGAAATGGCGACACGATCTGCGAAGATTAACCAACCATTAACAATGGAGAGTGCGGTCCGGTGCTGAAAAACTAACGAGATAAGCCACCTGGACAAGTGTTTAGCCATTTGTCCTGATGATATTCTATGGCCTGCAGTAAAACTCATTTTTAGTAGAATCGCTAACCATAACGAAAGAAACAGGTAAATAGGAAACAGTCTGAGAAATGACAGCACTAACCTCTGGTTCTGTATCAAGAGTTGCGACCACAATATCTTCTGCTTTTACGGAGTGCGAGTTGATCAGCTGAGATAGTCTATCTATTTGGCCTGTCCAATCTGTTGAGGCGTACCTAACTGCAAAATCGTAGCCAAGAAGTATAGTAGCCCAGCGTTGAGTTAGGTTTGCTGTACACACTAAAATGCCCTTCTTCGGACCGAAAATGGTAAGTAGTGATCTGTAGTCTGTTACCAGATTGAAATATCTGCCATAAAACACTTTCTGGAATTTCTTGACGGTAAAACTGATACCTAGCGCCTCTTTTGAATTTTCCCGTAAGTACGCTCAGCAAACGTCGGTGATCTGGCTGCGTGGGCGATCGCCGTGGTGGTGCCACCAAGGAAATCGTGGGCTATGACAACTCCAATACTTTGAATGGACGCATCAGTCGTCATTGTAATAGCCAGGTTGGGATCATGATGAATGAGTAGTTTAGTTTTTAGAAGTTTCTTGACTTTAGCAAAGCCTCCTGACATGTGGGCGACCACTCCTACTTATTTCTAATTAGTAGGCTATTCAGAAGTTCTCGTAGGCGATGCACGGAAGAAAGTAAAGAACTGTAACAGCTCACCAATCCGAGAAGCGACTTCAGTCCACTTATATCAAATGGCAGTGGCATTCGCACAATAGTCTGTGTATTAACACGATCCAAACGACGGCCATTTTTGTCAATCACGGAACCGGGATATTTAACTTAAGTTAAATAGAACTCATTTTTCTCTTTGCAACCGGAAACCATAGTCAGGCATTCGGCTGAGCATATTGTTCAGACGGTGATATACTTCTTCCTTTGTAGGTCCTACGATGATGATATCGTCAAGACATGCAGCAGCATCATCGACTCCACTTAACATAGTGTCCCTGATTTGTTGAGAAGTTGCTGGCGCTGTTTTTATCCCAAAAGGGAGCATGGAGTACTGGTTAAGTTTTCGATGCGTGTTGATCGTCAGTAGTGTTCGTGATGATTCTGCTACTTCGATCTGAAGGTGAGCATCGGATAGATCAAGCTTTGCAGAATATTTAGCTCCGTTCATTTTGATAAAAATTTCTTCGGGAAGGGGCAAAGGATACTGGTGTGTATCAAGGACGGCATTCGGATCAGTTGAATACTCTGCACAGATGCACACCATTCCATCTGGCATATTAACGACGACAATGGGTGCAACCTATGATAATAATAATAATAATAATAATAATGGTATATTTTTCAACGCATCTGTGAGAAACACGCTCAGGAAAGCAGGATCAGTATAGATATGGGAACGTGAAACACATACCGTACTCAAAATTTTTCATTGTACAATACACCAATTATGAAAATAAAGTTACAACACGGACATAACAATAGAGTAGAATTTTAGTTTATGGAGGAGCACTTGGCTCACTTGCTTCTAAAACTACAGTTCTCAAAATTTCCAATGTTCGATAAAAAATGCTGAGTAGTTGCATCAATTCTCGCTTTACAAGGTTAACGTTGGCCTTATGTTCAAGGTTATGCCAGAAAAAAAGATTTTTCAGGATGGAGAAAATGAACAGTCGAAGGATTTCGCCAGTATTTGATGTAGACTGTTCCGGAAAACTATGTAGAATTTTTTGTGAGGATGAAGGAAGATAGGAGAGCCACAATTTTTGCGGAGAAATCGACGATCGTCTGGACTGGGCTTCGTTATTTCCTCAAAATTGACGGATTTTCACAGACCTCGCGAATTGTCCAACCAGTACGGGATTTTTATTGTCCAGACGTTATGGAATGTTGTCTCGCGTTAGAATTCATCGTGGAATCGAGAATGGAAAGCGAAATTACGTGATAAACAGGAGAACGTGAAATGATCATGTGAAGTATGACGAACAATGGAATTTGTTTTTTTCTTACCAAACCTTTTATATAAAATTTATAATTTTGTATTAGTTAATAAAATGTATATCTCTAACAACCCTAGTGGCACGACCAACTCATGAGTGTAACAACTGAACACTTTTGAGTCACTCATGAGTCGGTCGAAGGAAAAATTTTCGTAGCCCTTATTTCGTTACTTACGGTTGTCGACTAACATTCTAAAGGCCATGAATAACGATTAAGCCTTATTTTCAAGCTAATTCCCAAAGAAATCACGCCTTCGCGCAGCGGAATCGATATATCGGTAAATTTTGAAAGCGAACGGTTTTGAACAATAAACGTGTAATGAGAGAACACGAACTGTATACCAATTTTAAAGATTCCGGTCATTGTTATTTCTGCGTTCTCTTTGGTCACTTCGTTCTTCATATTCTGCATCCATCGTTGGATATTTGGGCATCTGCCTGACATTCCAATCAAGACTGAAAATGAAAGATCTCAGTTAATATTGGAAATACGACAATATGCCACTTCAATAAAGTCAACGAGAATATTATGCTGATCAATTAAATCAAACGCTTATTAGTCTATGCTAACTAGATGACCAACAAAATCCAAAGAGAAATTGCACAACTTAGACCATTATGAAAGTTCTCGAAGTCCAACTGGAAATGGAATATCTCAGTTAATATTGGAAATACGACAATATGCCACTTCAGGAAAGTCAACGAGAATATTATGTTGATCAAGTAAAGTGAACGCCTATTAATCTATGCTAACTGGATGACCAATAAAATCCAAAGAAAAATTGCACAACTACCGACCATTATGTAAGTTATCAGTCCAACTGGTAATGGAATATCTTATTTAATGGTTTAGGTGATCGCAATATCACCTAGTCATGTACTGTGTTCATTCGACGTGTAATAGAACGTAAATCCACCGTATGCAATTCTCCGCATAACCCATACGAACCCCACATTGCAAATGGCCGACTAATTTGAAGCCGCGCTCACGAAATAATGGTCATGCACTGTGACTAAACAAACGCATACCGACGACAATTAACCTTTGATCATACAATCCACATTCTCCGCATTTTTTTCGTTCGTATAGTTACAACCAGTAATGACAAAAATGCTTCATCAGTGAAATGTTTGAGTGACTCACGCGAGACACGTGAGTCATTGTTGAGACGGTTGACCGACACTGTGCTACTAGGGAAACAGTTGTTATCGAATAACGCGAAAAAAGATCGATTCACGGTTTTATCTAGTATATCAATATAGCCGAATTCCGATGTCAATTTAGTATATACGGGCGTTATGTGGAATGGAAAAGATGTTTAGCAACACGAGAAGATTGTCAGATGGTCTGTTAGGATAGGAAGATGAACATATTTGTATGTAATCATATGAGGCGAACAGGCTAAGTTACATATATATTTTTCAAAAGATATATTTTTTTTTCTCTTTTTCAAAATGTTATATATATACTTCGAACAGTTTTAACGTTCACAGCTACTCCATAGAAGTCGAAAACTATACACAACTGGTAATCATTAAGTATGGAGTAAGAGTATATCAGGATGGTTTGGTTACTACAGACGGAGGGTGTATGATGGTACCATATGTTAACTATAGTTTTGTTGTCCAGCTGCAAGTTTTGGACATAACTGTGTACAAGATCTATCCTGTTGGAGAAATAATAAATTTCGAAATTGAGAGATGTTTCGAATGGTGAAGTTGATAACTTTGATTAGTTCGAAGTGTATATGGCGTTGCATAATGTGGTATAGGTTCACTCTCAGGTGTTTTTAGATGAGATCAGATGTTTAGATGTTATTAGGTCCGTTTTCAAAGGTATCGTCTTCAGGCAGGCAGA
>JTDE01010081.1:3735-14613 GCA_014338405.1 Paragonimus skrjabini miyazakii | reverse complement strand
GCCATGTGACTGTGGCGCAAACCCGAACGCACACGTGTGTCAAACTCTTCCGGTTTAATCGCTCGTCGACGGCAGGTCTCTAGCCCCTCTAGCTAACTTACGTGTCGGTGCCATTTCTAGCGCTATAAGAGACCCATTGTATATTTCGAGTAATAAATATTCGGTCTCTTCTCTCAACGGCCTTTTCTATTTCGCGTCTGGTTAATTCGTACCTGGGGAAAACGACTTAGTGCGCCGTGCACTAAAAGCTGACATAATGAGCATTATGGTTAAACATTGCTTTTTTGCTAAATAGTGATCAGAGCATATAGAAGCAATCAACAGTAACAGGAAGGAGCGAATAGTGAGCTAATTTCAGCGGGTATTTGATACAAATAAAAAATACACCTCCACGCAACGATAACTAGCCTTTTTCGAAACACGCGCCCAAAACATGCACCAGTAGCTTATGGGATAGGATCGGTGGACGGGTTATTTGATCGTACAAGACTGCTTGGTAACAGTGACAACATTGGTGATTAACTAGTTCGACTAAAGCAGAGTTTATTAGACAAGGATTATCCGGAGAGATACATAGAAAAACTGAACGCAGAATGTGGTTCAAATAATTCTCAATTCCCAGCTTTTGAAAAGACAGTAGGATTACAACTCCAGTTCAAAGAAGACAACGTGTGCCGAACAGCTGAGCAACACTTAAGTTCAGCTGCCCTCTTCACGTTCCTTCCCTGATAGCACAAATCTGGGTATAAGCTAGCTTATACCCGCTTTAAACCTGGTTTTCAAACCGGGTTTTCAAGTGCGTTATTGAAACACAATATCCACTTGAAAACCCGGTTTTAAAACCCGGTGAATACCCGCTTGAAAACCCGGTCTGAAAACCCGGTTTGAAATCCCGGTGAAAACCCACTTGAAAACCCGGTTTGAAAACCCGGTGAAAACCCACTTAAAAACCCGGTTCGAAAACCCACTCAAAAACTCGGTTCAATATATGCCTGAGAACCTAAGTAAAGCAAGCAGTGCATACTTACCTCTTACTCCACGTCCCGTGCAGAACGAGAAAATACCATTGACGTATACGCATGTTATATTGTACATAGTTAACAAATTATAAGTAGGTCAAGAATCATCGTTGTTCTTTCGGTAACTCCGTCTTACTGAGGTAGTTTTACGTGAACGTGAGTTATGCAACCACTCCCGGATTGCTGAATTTATACTGATTTCCGTAGCACTGGAAAACGCAGGTATGGTTTTAACGGCCACGGTTAATAATAATTAGTCTTTAGCATTGCACGTTCATTATATTAAACCCACTTATGATGCATTTATAGAGTCTTGTGCTTTTGAGAGCTCGCTTCCCGTTCAACCCGGAGACATTGATCCTGTTGGCATAATCTCCGTGGATGTTGCGCGAAAGGATGTTGCGCAACAACTCCCCTTCTGATGTTCCACCAAGCTGGCTCATGCACTGCACCTGAAAGAAACAGATCTGATGCCGCAATTGCGGCAGTGTCCATACTTTATAGTTATAATTCATAACTCATTTTTGTAGGCCGCTGTATAAACCGTTTTGTTGACTTCATCCGCACACTTGTTTAAAACCATCACCATCACTTTATGAATTGAATCGTCAACACGAAAAAACGAAAATTAACGCGCATCCTCTTTGTCTTCTTCATTTGTGCAGATTTCTTGTCTGGTGACCTAATTTCAGGGTAAAATATTTTGGCTCCACGTATCGGCTGATCTGTCGACGCTCAACGTCCATCATCCTACGCCTCATGTGGAATTATTCATCGGTCGTGTACCGGATCTCATCTCTAGCGCCGTCTTTCTCTCTTATGGTGGTTTCTTTAATCAAGCGGACCTTGATTCATCGATGAGTTGTTCTTATTTTTACCGGTACGTCTTCCGCTTTACTTGTGCGCCTCTTTTGCGCCTACCCGTTACTGTTACAACTTTTCTGTGGTACAACCACATTTTGGTTGCTTTTATCATTTGATTAATTAGACCACTACAAACTAAAAGGTTTAATATTATCAGTGTCAACAATGAACGATTGTTGGGGACCATCGTTAACCGTAAGTGATTGTGTAATATGACTATTAGAACCAAGAGAGTCAGTAGAATTTGCAGCAAGAGCGACGGATTAAAAGTGAGATGGGTGACTGCTATTTTCAAGAAGTCTTGACTAAACACGTCTTCCAACTGCGACAGACGGCTTGAATGTGACCTGCTTCGTCACTTTTACAGCACTTAGAATTTCGAAATGGACACGTAAGTCGAGAATACTGACGACCACAGGGCAATGTTATTTCAACGGGAAACCTGCACTAGTTTCTTCATAAAAAGCTCTCAAAAGGCGGCAAGTGCTAAGAAACACCGGGAAATAGCATTGCCGCCAGGCTGTCCGTACAGAAGTGTATTGTATAAATGCGTACACTGTACACGTAGAACCGTAGCTGACAAACGGTAATATGTTGTTATGGCGTAATTATGTTACATTTTAGATTCGCTGATTACCGTTGCAAGGCCTCGTGGGTAGTGCGCTATCGCTGTGGTGCATATCGTATCGAGAAGTCAAATTTGGTGCATTCACACGACTCCCAATTACGACCGGCGATTATTTACTCCAGAAATAGACGTCTACCAGTAGCTGAAGAACAACATGTGTTAGAAATGATGGAGAGTTTCAAAAGCACGCGAGAGATGAAGACGTGCATTGAAAACAAGTTGGGAATCACCATGAATTCCAACGACTTACGCAACCTACGTAAGAAACGAGGTAAGATGGATCCGCGTAATGAACTCGTCAAGCTGCAAGACTTATTGGAGGTAGAAGGGCAGTATTGCTTTTTGATAGAGGAGAAATTCTTGGGTTTTGCCTTTTACATCCCCAAAGGTTCGTTCGAACTGTGTCCTACATATACCGACGTCATATTAGCTGACGCCACGCACCAGCTAAATTATGGTGGCTTCATAATCTGGCACGCGATGTTGGTAGATGTAACTGGTGTATGTATGACGTTTTTCTACGCTTTGATGCCTAAAGAAACGACGGCCACCTACCGAATAGAGCAATCCATGTAAAATCAGCAACTGCACGGAACATGGCTCTTTCCTAGACAACCTGGAACGAATCCACGGCCCTCTTCAGGGCCACCCACAACTCGATTTTCAATTATTTATTTAATGCTGTATGGTAAGTTATCGCGTATAGAAGATGAGGTGCACTGAGTCGTATTCCAGCGGCTGCCTCATGGGTGCTCAAACCATATGACGTGCAAGGTTTCGCGGAGAGAGGCTGAGGTCCACTGAGTCTTATTTCAGCGACTGCCCCACGGGTGCTTAAACTATAAGACGTGTGCGGTTTCGCGAATGGACCATGAGGCCCACTGAGTCTTATATCAGCTGCTGACCCACGAGTGCTTAAACCATGAGACATGCACGGTTCCGCGGATAGACGATGAAGTTCTATGAATTTAATTGCAGCGGCTTCTTCATGAGTGCGTAAAAAATAAGACGTGCACGGTTTCCCGGATAGACAATGAGGTCTACTGATTCTAAATCCGGCGGCAGCCACATGGGCGCTTGAATCATGAGACGTGTACGGTTCCGCGGATAGACGATGAGGGCCACTGAGTCTCATTTCAGCGGCAGCCTCATATGTGCTTGAAATGTAAGACGTGCACGGATTCGCAGATGGACAATGAGGCCCACTGAATCTTACTTCACCCGCTGACCCATGGGTGCTTGAACCATAAGACATGCACGGTTCCGCGGATAGACGATGAGGTTCTATAAATCTAATTGCAGCGGCTTCCTCATGGGTGCGTGAAACATGAGACGTGTACGGTTTCGCGGATAGACGATGGCGTCGACTTAGTTTTATTTCACCGGCTGCCTCATGGGTGCGGGAACCATAATTCGTGTACGGTTTCGCAGAAAGAAGATGAGCTCCATTGAGTTTATTCCAGCGGCAGCTTCATGGGTGCTTAAACAACGTGACGTTCACAGTTAGGCGAAAAAACGATGAGGTCCACTAGGTTTCATTTCAGCGGCTGCCTCACGGGTGCTTGAAGCAAACGACGTGTACGGTTTCGCGGATAGACGGAGAGGTTCACTGATTCTAGTTTCAGCGGCTGCCTCATGAGTACTTAAACAATATGACGTGCAAGGGTTCGCGAATAGACGATGAGGTCCACTGATTCTAATTGCAGCATCTACCTCATGGGAGCGTCACCCATGTGTCGTGTACGGTTTCGCGGATAGACGATGAGGTCCAATGAGTATCAATTCAACGGCAGTCTCATGGGTGCGTGAACAATATGACCTGTACGGTTTCGCTGACAGACGATGATGTGCACTGAGTCTAATTTCGGTGTCAGCCTCATGGGTTCGTGGAACATAAGGTTGCACGGTTTCGCGAAAGTACCATGAGGTTCACTGATTCTAATTTCAGCGGAAGCCTCATGGGTGATCAACCCATAAAACGTGTACGGTTTCGCGGATGGACAAGGAGGTCCACTGAGTATCAGTTCAACGACAGCCTCGTGGGTGCGTGAACCATATGACTTGTACGGTTTCGCGGATAGACGATGAGGTCCATTGATTCTTGTTTCAGTGGCTGCCTCATGGGTCCTTTGAACAAAATACGTGTACCGCTTCGCGGATAGCAGATGAGGTCCACTAGGTCTAATTGCTGCGGCTGCCTCACGGGTGCGTAAACCATAAGATGTGTACGGTTTCGCGGGTAGACAATGACGTCCACCGATACTAAATGCATCCTCTGCCTCATGGGTGTGTGAGACATGAGACGTGTACTTATAAGCGGATAGGCGATTATGTCCACTGAATCTAATTTCAGCTGCTGCCTCATGGTAGCCTGAACCGAAAGACGTGTGCGGTTTCGCGGGTGGACGTTGAAGTTCAATGAGCCTTTAAACAGCGGCAGCCTTATGAGTGCCCAAACCATAGGACGTGCACAGTTTTGCGGATAGACGATGAGGCCCACTGATTCTAATTTCAGCGGCAGCCTCATGGGTTCTTTGAACAAAAGACGTGTACTACTTCCCGGATAGCCGATGAGGTCCATTGAGTCTAATTACTGCGGCTGCCTCATGGGTGCTTGAGCCACAAGACGTGTACGATTTTACGGAAAGACGATGATGTCCATTGAGTCTTATTCCATTGGCAGCCTCATGGGTGCTTGAACCATGAGACGTGCACGGTTTCGCGGATAGACGTTGAGGTCCACTGAGTTTTATATCAGCGGCCGACTCATTGATGCTTAAACCATACGATGTGTACGGTATAGCGGATAGACGATGAAGTCCACTGATTCTTATTGCAGCGGCAGCCTCATAGGTGCTTAAACGGTATGTCATGCACGGTTTCCAGAATAGAGGATGTGGTCCACTAAACCTAATTGCAGCGGCTGCCTCATGGGTGCTTAAACCATATGACGTGCACGGTTTCGCGGATAGACGATGAGGTACACTGACTCTAATTACAGCGTCTCCCTCATGGGTCTATCAAACAAAAGACTTGTACACCTTCCTGGATAGCCGACGAGGCACACTGAGTTTAATTGATGCGGCTGCCTCATGGGTGCTTGAACCATAGGACGTGTACGGCCTTACGGAGAGACGATGAGGTCCATTGAGTCTAATTACTGCGGCTGCCTCATGGGTGCTTGAGCCACAAGACGTGTACGATTTTACGGAAAGACGATGATGTCCTTCGAATCCTATTCAATCGGCAGCCTCATGGGTGCTTGAACCATGAGACGTGTACGGCCTTACGGAGAGACGATGAGGTCCATTGAATCTTATTCCATCGGCTGCCTCATGAGCGCTTGAAACATGGGATGTGTACGGTTTCCCGGATGGACAATGACGTCCACTGAGTTTCATTTAACCGGCTGCCTCACGGTTGCCTGAACCGAAGTACGTGTACGGTTTCGCGGATGGACGGTGACGTCCACTGAGTTTCATTTAAGGGGCTGCCTCATGGTTACGTGAACCATATGGCGTGCACAGTTTTGCGTGCATACGATGAGGTCCACCGAGTCTTATTCCAGCGGCTGCCTCTTGGGCGCCGGAACACTGAGACGTGTACTGTTTTGCGGATGGACGATGAGGTCCACTGATTTTCATTTCAACGGCAGCCTCATGGTTCTTTCGAAAAAAAGACGTGTACAGCCTTGCGGATAGCAGATGTGGTACACTGAGTCCAATTGCTGCGGCTGCCTCATGGGTGCCTGAACCATAAGACGTATACGGCTTAGCAGATAGAGGATGAGTTGCACTTAGTCTAATTTCGGCGGCAGCCGCATAGATACGTGAACCATAAAACTTGCACGGTTTCGCGGACAGAAATGAAGTCCACTGATTTTTATTTCAGCGGCAGCCTCATGGTTGCTTAAAGCATACGACCTGTACGATTTCGCGGATAGACGATGAGGTACACTGACTCTAATTGCAGCATCTGCCTCATGGGTCTATCAAACAAAAGATTTGTACACCTTCCCGGATAGCCGATGAGGTACACTGAGCTTTATTGATGCGGCTGCCTCGTGGGTGCTTGAACCACAAGACGTGTACGGTTTTACTGAAAGACGATGAGGTCCTTCGAATCCTATTCAATCGGCAGCCTCATGGGTGCTTGAACCATGAGACGTGTACGGTTTCGCGGATCGAGGAAGAGATCCACTGATTCTTACTGTAGCGGCTACCTCATGAGTGCTTAACCTATGCGACGTGTACGGTTTAGCAGATAGACCAGGAGGTACGCTGAATCTTATTTCAGCGGCTGCCTCATGGGTGCGTGAACCATAAGACGTGTACGGTTTCGCGGTTCAACGATGAGGTCCACTGAGTATAATTTCAGCGTCTGCCTCATGGGTGCTTAAACCATATGACGTGCACGGTTTTGGGAATATACGATGATGTCCACTGAGTACTATTGCTGCGGCTGACTGATGGGCGCTTAAGCCATAGGACTTGCACTGATTGGCAGATGGACGATGAGTTCCACTGAGTGTTATTTCGGCGGCACCCGCAATGTTGCGTTAACCATAAGACGTGTACGGCATCGCGGATAGACCACGAGTTCCACTGATTTTAATTTCAGGGGCAGCCTCATGGGTGCTTGAGTCATAAGACGTGTACAGTTACGCGGATAGAAATAAAGTCCACTGAGTTTTATTTCAGCGACAGCCTCATGGGTGCTTAAGCCATAGGACTTGCACGGTCTCGCGGATAGACGATGAGGTCCACTGATTCTAATTGCAGCTTCTGCCTCACGGATGCTTAAACTATAAGAGATGTACGGTTTCGCGGATAGACGATGACGTCCACTGTGTCTAATATCAGCAACTTCCTCATGAGCGCGTGAACCATGAGAGGTATGCGGTTTCGCAGATAGACGATGAGGTCCATTGATTCTTTTTTAGCGGCTGCGTCACTGGTTCTCAAATTACAAGAGCTGTACGGTTTCGCGGATAGAAGGTGAGGTCCATTGATTCTATTTTCAGCGGCTGCCTCTTGGGTGCTCAAACAATATGACTTGCACGGTTTCCCGAATAGTCGATAAGGTCCTATGAATTTAATTTCAGCGGCAGCCTCATGGGAGCGTCATCAATGAGACGTGTACGGTTCCGCGGAAGGACGATGAGGTACATTGAGTCATATTCTGTCGGCAGCCTCATGGGTGCGTGAACAATGTCACGTGTACGATTTCGCGGATAGACGATGAGGTTCACTGACTCTCATTTCAGCGGCAGCCTCATGGGCGCTTGAAACATGAGACGTGCACAGTTGCGCGGATAGAAATGAAGTGCGCTGGATTTTATTTCAGCGGCAACCTCATGGTTGCTTGAACCAGATGACGTGTACGGTTTCGCGGATAGACGATGAGGTCCACTGAGTCTAATTGCAGCGGCTGCCTCATACGTGCGTGAACCATAGGACGTGTACGGTTTCGCGGTTAGACGATGAGATCCACTGAATTTAATTTCAGCATCTGCCTCATGGGTGCGTGAACCATAAAACGTGCACGGTCTCGCAGATAGACGGTCAGGCCCAATAAATCAAATTTCAGCGGCTGCCTCATGGGTGCTTGAAGAATATGACGTACACGGTTCCGCGAATAGACGATGAGGTCCACTGATTCTTGTTTCAGCGGCTGCCTCATGCGTGCGGGAACCATGAGACGTGTACGCATTCGCGGATAGACGGTGATGTTCACTGATTCTCATTTCAGCGGCAGTCTCATGGGTGCTTTAACAATATGACGTGCACGGCTACGCGAATAGATGTTGAGGTTCAATTTTTCTAATTTTAGTGGCATCCTCATGGGTGCGTGAACCACAAGACGTTCACGGTTTCGATGATAGACGTTGAGTTCCATTGATTCTAATTTCAGCGGCTGCCTCATGGGTGCTCAAACAATTGGAACTGCACGTTTTCGCGAGTAGACGATGAGGTCCACTAAATCTAACAGAAGCGGCTGCCTCATGTGTGCCTCAACAGTTTGACGTACACGGTTTTCCGGTTAGATGAAGAGGTTCACAGATTCAAGTTTTCGCGGAAGCCTCAAGGGTGCTCAAATCATATGACGTGTACGATTTCGCGGATATACGTTGAGGTCCACTGATTATATAATCAGCGGCTGCCTCATGGGCGCGTGAACCATAAGACGTGTACGGTTTCGCGGATAGAAAATGATGTCCACTGAGTCTCAATTCAGCGGCAGCCTCATGGGTGCTGGTACCGTAAGATGTGAACGGTTTCGCGGTTAGACAATGACGTCCACTGAATTTTATTTCAGCGTTTGCCTCATTGGTGCTTGAAACATACTACGTCTACGGTTTAGCGGATGAACGTTGTGGTCCACTGATCCTTATTTCAGCGGCAGCCTCATGAGTGCGTGAACCATGTAACGTACACGGTTTCGCAGTTAGACCACGAGGTACACTGAATCTGGTTTAAGCGGCTGCCTTATGGGAGCGTCAACGACAAGACGTGTACGGTTTCGCTGGCAGACGACGACGTCGACTGAGTCCTATTTCGGCGGCAGCTTCATGCGTGCGTGAACCATAAGACGTGTACGGTTTTGCGGACAGACAATGAGGTCCACTGATTCAACTTTCACCGGCTGCCTCATGGTTGCTTAAACCATGTGGCGTGCACGGCATCGTGTATAGACGATGAGGTCCACTGATTCTTATTTCAGCGACTGCCTCATGGGTGCATGAAAAATAAGACCTGTACGGTTTCGCGGATTGACGATGATGTTCATTGAGTCCAATTGCTGCGGCGTCCGCATGGGTGTGTGAACCATAAGACGTGTACGGTTCCGCGGATAGACGATGAGTTCTACTGAGTCTTATATCATCGGCTTCCTCATGTGGGAATAAACAGCGAGACGCGTTCGATGTCGCGGATACACGATTAAGTCCATTGAGTCTTATATCAGCGGCAGCCTCATGAGTGCTTAAACCATAAGACGTGTACGGCTTCGCGGATAGACGATGAGGTCCACTGTCTATACTTTCGGCGGCTGCCTCATGGGTGCGTGAACCATAAAACGTGTACGGTTTTGCGGAAGAACGTGGCGGCCCACTTATTATAATTCCAGCGTCTGCCTCAAGGGTGCGTGAACCATAGGACTTGCACGGTTTCGCAGACAGAAGATGAGGTCCACTGAGTCTAAATTCAGCGTATACCTCATGGGTGCGTGAACCATGAGACGTGTACATTTTCGCGGATATAAGATGAAGTCCACTTATTCTTATCTCGGCGCCATCCTCATAGGTGCTCAAACCATAAGATAAACGATAAGATAAACGGATAAACGACGAGTTCCACTGAATATTCTTCAAGCGGCAGCCACATGTGTGCTCATACCAAATGACGTGTACCTTTTCGCGGAAAGTCGACAAGGTCCACTGAGTATTATCTCAGCGGCTTCCTTATGGCTGCGTGAACCATAAAACGTGTACGGTTTCGCGAGTAGACGATGACGTCCACTGAGTCCAATTGCTGCGGCTTCCGCATGGTTGTGTGAACCATAAGACTTGCACGGTTTCGCGGATTGACGATGAGGTCCGCTGAGTCACATTTCAGCGGCTGCCTCATGGGTACGTGAAACATAAGACGTGTACGGTTTCGCGGACAGACGTTGAGGTACACTGATCCAAATTTCAGCGGCTGCCTATTGGGTGGTTGAAACGTAAGTCGTGTACGGTTTCCAAGATAAACGATGAGGTCCACTTAGTTTTATTTGAGCGGCTGCCACATGGGTGCATAATAATAGGACGTGCACGATTTCGCGGATGGACGTTGAAGTATTATTGCTGCGGCAGCCTCATAGGTGCGTGAACAATGAGACGTGTGCGATTTCGAGTATAGACGATCAGGTCCACTGATTCTAATTTCATCGGCTGCCTCATGGTAGCTTAAACCATAAAACGTTTACGATTTCGCTGATATACGTTGGGATCCACTGATTCTAATTTCAGCCGCTACCTCATAGGTGCTTGAAACATAAGGTGAGTACGGTTTCGCGGATAGACGATGAGGTCCACTGGATTTTATTTCAGCGGCTTTCTCATGGGTGCTCAAATGACATTACGTTCACGGTTTCGCAGATAGACGAGGAGGTCCATTGATTCCTATTTCAGCGGCTGCCTCATGGGTGCTCAAACAACATGACGTGTATGGTTCCGCGGATAAACATTGAGGTCCACTCATGCTAATTTCTGCGGCACCCTCATGGGTGCTCAAACATAGGACTTGCAACTTTTCCCGGATGAACATTTTGTATATATGCCTATTCGTAATAACCTGTTCACCTTGGTAATCACTTAGACTATAA
>JTDE01010066.1:0-11416 GCA_014338405.1 Paragonimus skrjabini miyazakii | reverse complement strand
AGTTCACCGGTGGTGAGTCCCCGATTCTTAAGATGGGACTCATATAGCAGACGATTGAGAGTGTGGTTGTGCTCCAACTCGAAAAAGCTCACAACCAGACACGCATCTCGTCGGAAAACATGAAATCGTGATCTGCAACATGTGTCACGAGAACTGGTTCGTTAAAACTAACAACAGTTAACCCACTAGACATGTCGCACACCCCTGCATACACTCCTATGCCTTTTGTACTTCGTACAACGATAATAAATCTGCGTGGTTTTCAGGAAACCACGTCATCTTACCTTATCGCACTTTAAGGCAGTTTTCGATCTACGGCTCGTCCCACGAACATAACTAACGCCCACCTCGTCCATGTACCTCTGAAGACACTGCTGAAAGTGTGAGAAGGTGCGAAATTTGCGGTCCTCAAACATCGCCTTGAAAATAGAAGTATAATCCATTTCCTATAAATAAGAAATAAACAACTGGAAGTGAAATAATAAAAAAGAAGGCAAAAATTGAGAAGTACATTAAGAATAACCCCAGCATTCTTGTGATAGCATTTACACACGAATTCAACTACAACAACGGCAGACATACCAGTTTCCGAAAAACAATTACGAGAAGGTGGTTTTTAATTAGTGGTCAGTCTAAACAAACAGATATGAGGCCTTGACGCAGATTTCGACGATTTCAATTTTTGCATTAGATACCAAGCCAGTAAAATGATTTATTCCAGGAAAATAATTCTCCCCAACACGACAGCTCTGGAACTCACGTTCTACGGCTAGCATTCATGGGGCGTGACTTTCGCCTCTTCCCACACACTAGCGAGAATGCCGGACCGGAGTGTGTGTTTAAACAGCTTATAAGGGGGTTCTGCCAGACTAGCGGCTGCTTCTTTGAAAATTATGAGATGGATCTTGTCAGGACCCATTGCACTACATGAATCAAACTTGGAAAACACGTCTTCAAGTTATAGCACAGAAAACCTGCCGGAAGTACTGCTTCGGCAGGATAGAACGCCGAATCGGCAATTCGACTGTTTACACTGCCGAGTCGTATTCTCTGAATAACTCGGCCACAGCCAGAGAGTCAGATGAGGTCTCTCCATCAGGCAGTCGCAGAGAAAGAGCCTAAGGTTCACTCCTTCTAACTCGTCGCGTGTGCTTGAACAAGACGTTTTGGCAATTATCCGTTTCACGGGATTCGCCTTGAAGGTCGTTCAGAAGGCAAAACGGTCCTTTTGGCGCGAATCCTCGTTTTTTAAATATTTTATGAAGGTTTGAAATCAGAATTTCAGGCAAAGTACTTACCGTACATCAGTTGCAAATAAGCGGCGTTAATGGAAAAATTGGAATACATCGATTAAGTCCCAAAAGTATTAGCTTCGTGATGAAAAATATTTCCACTACTTTCGCGAAAACAACCCGTTATTGATGTCAGCTCACTTTTTCAAGTCTTATAAATGCGATCATTGCCATTTTCGAGATGAAAGCCTGAGAATGCTTCATTTTGCGGCGTTTCATAGATATGGTCGAAATGGAAATATACGACCATACTGTGTTTGGTTTGCATTTCAACAAGAACACCAACACATTTGATAGTGAAACATGTATGACAACATTTCCAGCTCCTTTTTGTTCACGATATTTATACTATTTCTCTTTGTTTGCGAGCATTCAGGTAGATACTGGCCGATGACACGTTAATCTTAGAAATGGTTGAAAATGACGTCTGCGTATGTGGTATACGTTCACATCAGTGGCTGCCCCACCCGATTGACTTAGACTATCAACAACGTCTGAGATTACAGGATGCGTTCACGCCTGTAGATACCTCAACTTAAATCACATAAGCTATGAATAACGTCTACATATGCAGTATACGTTCACACTAGTAGATGCTCCACCCGATTGACTTAGGCTATCAACAACGTCTCAGCATGCAGTATACGATCACACTAGAAGCTTCTCCACCCGTTTGACTTAGACTATCAACAACGTCTGAGAACACAGAATGCGTTCACGTCCGTATATGCTTCAACTTCATTCAATTAAGCTATGAAGAACGTTTCTATACAGAGTAAACGTTCACACCGGTGGCTGCTCCATCCGATTGACTTGATTCATGATCAGCGTCTGAGTGTCCAGTATATGTTCACATTAGTAGCTGCTCCTTTCGAACCACCTTTGCCATGAACAATTTAGAGAACAAACACATGCGGGAATTGACGAAAAATCTGTAGTTGAAGCGTTTGGGGTACATGGTTATCATCATCTTTGATTCCATTGATTGTCATATTGACTGGAAGTTTTCTGCACCGCAATAGATACTTGGCGTTCAAAACATCGTAGTGTGACTGGCTGACAGGCGTATCTCCCGGTGGTCGGCAGGCAGCTTCGCTTCATCTATTTCCGTATATTGTCCCGTACGAACGTCACGCGACCTAAATCTAGTTAAAAACAATGCGGTAGGGTGAATAGAATTTACTTCTGAAGATTCTAAGTGATAGAGTGGGAGAGGGTACTCTTTTCTTACGCCGATCCATACACACCGAAGATGGAAACAACCATATGATAGGGTCATTTCTAACCATTTCTAAGATCAACGTGTCATCGGCCAGTATCTACCTGAATGCTCGCAAACAAAGAGAAATAGTATAAATATCGTGAACAAAAAGGAGCTGGAAATGTTGTCATACATGTTTCACTATCAAATGTGTTGGTGTTCTTGTTGAAATGCAAACCAAACACAGTATGGTCGTATATTTCCATTTCGACCATATCTATGAAACGCCGCAAAATGAAGCATTCTTAGGCTTTCATCTCGAAAATGGCAATGATCGCATTTATAAGACTTGAAAAAGTGAGCTGACATCAATAACGGGTTGTTTTCGCGAAAGTAGTGGAAATATTTTTCATCACGAAGCTAATACTTTTGGGACTTAATCGATGTATTCCAATTTTTCCATTAACGCCACTTATTTGCAACTGATGTACGGTAAGTACTTTGCCTGAAATTCTGATTTCAAACTTTCATAAAATATTTAAAAAACGAGGATTCGCGCCAAAAGGACCGTTTTGCCTTCTGAACGACCTTCAAGGCGAATCCCGTGAAACGGATAATTGCCGAAGTGTTGTTCCCGCTGGCTCTGGGGGGACCTTTCCTCGTACGAGTTTGGTGTGCTCACAGACTCACCGTCCATGCCTACTTCGAACAACTTAGAACGCGCTAAGCCCTCCGAGTTTCCTGTAAGCTTATGCTTGGCGAATAAATAGGAACGGTCAACGTGGAAGTTACGTACTCTTCGCGGGAGAGGCAAGCGATGAAAGAAAGCGTAAAAGTTGTGCGGTACTTTTGTATGTGTGCAAACATCCATTAAATTCACCTCGTACATGATTGGCTACTCACACACCCGCGTGATACATCGCGAATATGATTGGTTTAACTCTAGCTCGCTCACTGGTTTAATATCACGTGTTACGTTTGTGGGTCAGATTGCATACATGCTGTTTACGCTGGTTACGACTGCCTTGCTTTCTGACTTACGATAAAACAAACGGCGTCGCTGACATTACTCACCTCAGTGAATGCACCTGCAACATTTTGGATGGATCCAGCAATGTTTTGAATGGCCAGTTTCGTGGGTTACTTGGAAAACGACGTTTACGGATTACTTGGATTTGCTCAATGTGTTAAATCCGTCGTTGGATCTGACAGAGCCAACTAAACTAAAACTTCTTCGCAATCACCTGGGAACTGAGGGGCAGAGACGGTTTGACATTCATTCTCTGCGTCATAAAACGACCCTAGAGGATGTCTCAAACACTATTGACAAAATACTAGAGCCGTTACCAATGCATACGCCTCCAGACTGACTTTTTCCCGCATCGGTCAGCAAACTGGAGAACCACTGGAAGGATTCATTTCTTGATTTATAAGAGCCATCCGTCCGTGTGAGTATTCTAAAATACCTAATAAGAAGCTTAAAGACTGCATGCTCATACAACAGTTTATCTTTGGAGCACGAAATGAAAAACATTTTGAATCTCTGTGGACTGAGGATGCATCCAAATTATCTTGGGAGAAGGTCTGTGAAATGACCCTTATTAAAGAGCAAGTTCGATCGCAATGTGAATTTTTCCCAAAGTCGCCACAACCAGTATCACTGATCAAAAATTCGAAGCCGTCAGCTGCCTTTCAACCTCGGGCGAATAATCTGGAATGCCCAGCAAGAACCGGTATATATTCAAGTTGATCTAAGATCGGTCATTTAGCAAAAGTCTGCCGTATGCATACGGTGCATGCACTAGAAGGAGGTACTGTTACTGACCCAGAAGAACTTCCTACCGTTGAAAAACGTCATGCTTTACGTTCTGACGAAAATGTTACGGCTTCCAAGTCTGTCAAAGAACCAAGATTGCCACGTTCCGATGTTCGAACTATTTATTTTCTAACTCCGGCCTTAAAACTGCCTCTTGTATTGGAACTAGTCTCTGCATCTCAAATATCTACAATTCCCTATTCATTTTATGAGCGTCATTTCAAACACCTACCTGTGTACCCAACGGTTTATAAATGTGTCAGCTACTCCAACACACCCATAGAAATTTGTATCACCCCAACTGTTTGTTGAACTTTCTCCACCTGCTTCTGTTGCAGTGCACATATACAGCACTGACGGGAAACCATTGTTAGGTCGTAACGCAATGGTTGCTCTGAACCTTGTACCTCTTGTTGAACGTATGACGGTAGCTTCTGTTGACGTGCCATTATCGCATCATAAATACCAACATTGTTTGTTGATCCAATTGATCGTGCAGTCAACGTGGCCCACCAAATTCGTTTAAAGTCGAATGCAAAACCGTCCTCCATATCACAGCCGCGACCGATATCTCTTGCAAAGCGTGATGTACCTTCTGCCGCTGTCAATTCGATGCTTCAAAATGACATAACTGAACTAATAACATGCTCAGCTTGAGTACACCCATTAGTTGCGGTCTTCAAAAAAGACAGCAGCGTTCGATTGTGCACAGATCTTCGAGCACTTAACGATCACCGTGTAGCGGAAAACTTCATTTTGCCTAATCAAGATGAACTGTTAATTAAACTTATCGAAGCAAAATTGCTCTCAAAGTTGGACATCAAAAGTGTTTTTATTCACATGCCACTTACGGACGATTCCAGACCTTTCACAGCATTTCTCACTACAGAAGGTTTGTTTCAGTACAAAGTTGTACCAATGGGCTTAGGTTCAGCTTCATCATCTTGGCGAAGATCTATGACCCAGTGTTTATCTCCATGCAGGAGTTCTATTGTGTAAATGAATGATATATGTTTTAGTAAAACCTAAATAAGAACATGATTTCAACCTTAATTCTGTGTTAAACCGTTTCCATCGATTGAACTTGCCTTTGAACATGAACAAATGTGTATTCTGTGTGACTGAAATATCATTCCTTGTCCATATTATATCTGGTGAAGGAGTTCGTCCCAGCGTGAAAACTACTGGGGCTATTGCAAATGCTCCGGAACCTACGAATCTACTTCAACTCAAACGTTACCTCGGACTCTGCTCATACTACTGAATCCATGTTCCGAATTTCGCCACCGTGGTCCAGCCACTGCGATTACTTACAAGATTCAATATTCTTTTTGAATGGTCCGACACCCAGAGGGAAACATTTTCATGCGTGAAACAGATTATTGATTCCGTTCCTGTTGTCAGTATCTTCGATGAATCCTGTGATACGTTCGTTTCAACAGATGCCTCCGATGTTGGCCTAGGAGCCGTTCTTTCTTGAATTAAACGAGTGAATGAAAAGAATATTGTATACGCATCACGAGCACTCTTTGATACGGAATATAAATATTTGGCCAGCTAAAAAGAAGCTTTGGCCTGTGATTGGGCCCGCAAGAAGTGGCATGTGTACCCTTTCGGAAGACGCTTCACTCCGAGAACTGCTCATGCAGCATTAACTACACTTCTCAGTCAAAGAACTATATGTCATAGACCATTAAGGATCAGTCGGTGTTATGTCAGGCTACTGAATTACGACTTCAAAATTAAATATGGAAGTAGTTTCGTGAGTCGAGTAGCTGACGTACTTTCCCGTTTACCCTTATCTATACAAATTGATACAGACGACATGAACGAATTCGATATGGTGGCTGCGATTGGTCATCTGAAAGTTCATTCGGTAACCAGAAAGCGTTTGCAAGAGCATACTCAACTGGACGATGACCTCAAACAACTGAAACAATGCATCTCCACCGGATGGCTGATGTCAAAAACATTACGGACGAGCTAAAATGCTACTACCCCTTGCGACGGGAGCTTTCTGTGATAGACGACTGCATCATGCATGGATCATGGTTTGTTCTACCATCTAGTTTCAACCGTGAGATTATACTTTGTGCTCATGGGGGACATCCTGAAATCACAAGGACCTTTCGTCGTGCTAGCAAATGGTACTGGTGGCCACGAATGTCTCCGTCAATCGAGACCCTCGTTACTGATTGCGCTGCCTGCGAACATGCTGATAAACCAACCAAACCTGTAGTTGCTCCTGTGCACCCATGGGCAAAGCTGGCTATCGATATTATGGGACCGTTTGCAACAGCTCCTTCAAACAAACGTATCATACTGGCGGCCAATTGCTACTACAGTAAATGGCTTGAGGCAACTATTTGTGCAGATGTCACGTCATCCACGTTAATTCACTGGATGAAGTACCTCATTGCTCGTTTCGAGATTCCTGAAGCGATTGTCACCGATACTGAATCCAAATTTGTCAGCCATGTGTTCGAAAATTGTTTACGTCGGCAGGGAATAGAACATTCACGGACTGTTCCTCACATTCCCTCAAGTAATGGTAGGGTGGAACGTTTGAATCGCTCTTTGAAGGAGTGTATACAGACATTACAGTTACAAGGAGAGACGAGGAAGGATTCTGTACTTCAGGCGTTATTCACTTATCGCACCAGCCACTATAGAGCGACGGGAAAAACGCCCGCTGAGCTTATGTTCGGGAGAGCTCTACGTACGAAACGAAACGCAGTTAAGCAACCTGTAGATGAGGACAAATCTATCGGGCTGCTCCGGTAAGAAGCTTACCAAAGGCCTATGCCGGATGAGCAAAAACAACAAAAGGCAAACAAGCTTTTCATCCGCGGTCTCCATAAGGCCTACTCTCGGACCCAGTACGTATGAATTGGATAATAACAAGAAAGTAAATCAACGTCAGGTAGTTGCTGGACGATTTACCCAGGGAGTCACCTTACCTTCACGTACGGAGCAACCCGTTAGAAACCCCCAAATCCTCGTCGTTCATCGCGGGCTCCGAAGTCGGTCGACCGTTTCATCCACGCCTAATTCGAAGCTGAACGAAAGGAAGTGGTGTTGTATGAGTGTGTACATCCATTACATTCACCTCGTACCTGAATGGCTACTCACACACCCGCGTGATACATCGCGACTATGACTGGTTTAACTCTAGCTCGCTCACTGGTTTAATATCACGTGTTACGTTTGTGGGTCAGATTGTATACATGCTGCTTACGCTCGTTACGATACAACAGGTACAAATACGTCTTCCACTTTCCAAACTGCGCCTTGAAGTGCAAGGTAGTTCTGGTCCGCGGAACCATAATCAAAAAGAAGTGAACCTAGGTAACTTCTAGGGCCGTCAAATTTTCGAACTGTGGACTACTTTACTGGTTGTTGTAACCAGAAGCGGACAAGGTGAAAGGCGAGCAGAGAATGGTCACTGCGTCCAAGTAGTGGTTTGATGATCACTCTGTCTACCAGGTGGCTCTCATTAGTGATAACTAAGTCCAGCACAAATGGAATCCGACCAGAACAATGCTGTGTCGAGACGCTGACATAATGTGTCCATGCTCTTTGTTGTATAAGCGTCGATAAGGAAGTCTAGAATCCGCTTTCACATTCCTGGTGGAGAACTGATGCCTAGTTTGTTTTTGGTGCATTGAAGTCGCCCATACTATGCAGATAATTAAAGTATCCTAGCCCTATGAAATTGTTTAGGTTTGCAAGAACACTATCTTCGTGGGAGACGTTAAATGAGGGAGAACGGTAAATTACCCCCACTAGGAATGAGTCTTAGCCACGCAGGGCTAGTGGAAGCCATACAGCACCACAATTATCAGCGGACCGGAGTTCACCGATAAACGTCGTTGTTAGGAGACAATGCTGGAAGAAGGTCGCAGAACCCCCGTTCTCCCTCGAGCTCAGTAAACTGAATAAACGGAGTCGTTTAGTTCACTGTCGCTGACGTCGGCTGTAAGCCAGGTATCGGTGAGCACAAACATATGGGGTTGGGCGTCATGAACAAACTGTTTGACTTCCGGCAGTTCGTATACGTGCACTTAAAAGGCAATTCTTTAGTTGGTTTCGCGGGAAATGCGAAAGGAGTCTGTGAGGTAGAGCTTGGGAAATAAGATCTAGAAGTGAGGAGGGCGGTAGTGTTAGACTCGGTCTGTTCTGCTACTGCGGACGCGACAACATTGCCTCTGCATGCACCAATGGTCCTACAGGACGCTTGGCCAGCATTCTTGGTTTCGCAACTTGATACCCGTGAGCCCCTGTTAAACTCCACTTTTCGGGAGTGTGTTTGGAAATTTTCACTCACGGGAAACTGGACTTTTTCAGCTACTGACGGCGAGATTGGAAACAGCATAATTTACCCAGTGTTATTGGGCTACCGATGAAAATACCTAGTGAGGCGGGTCAAAGAACTGCCTTCTGGGTCATAGAAAGTGACCCTAGCAGGCTACTATAGCTCCGAATTCTTAGGAGAAATATTTTTCTATGGGGTCGTTGGCGGATTTCAAAGCCAATGTCTCGGGGCCAAGCATCACTCGTTGAGGTTCGCGAAAGACCAGGTCGCTTTTTGTTGTCTCGACCTGCAACGTGATCGCAAGTACGAGGCTTGTGATGTTCGGGGAGAATGACGATGCTAAGACCGATTTGGTTAGTTCGATTGGGGATGTTGTGGGGAGCGGCCCCATAAGACAACTCTCTCTTCACAGAGAGCCTTCTTTTTCATTTTTGTCGCAGCTTTCTGTATATGTGCAGCCGACGGGGCAACTTCAACGATTGAACGCTGGCTTCAATAGATTCACTGGTTTCTTGAGGGGCTGGCAGTGTGATGCTCTAGATATCCATGTAAGAATCGGTAGCTCGAGGTGTTTGGTTTCACAACAGGTTTTGATCTCTGTTTGATAATCGGATTTTCATCCATCTTCTCAGATCACGCAATCTGGTGAAACGGTGAGAGTGTATGAGGTGTGTTAAATGTTGGAGCAGCTACCTATATTCGAGCGTATGTGGAGATTATACCACTTTGTTGTGTAGCAATAGAATGATAGAGGGGAATACTATATGGAGAGGGAATGGAGAAATAAGAGCACAAAAAAGACAAGAAGGAGGAAGGAAGTGACAATAGTGAAGGTATATGGCGCTATATGCACCAGTCATCTAACTGCCTCTTGAATGCATCGACTAACGGTGCCCGGACAGTCGCTACCATAGGTGCATTCCACGTCGAACAGACCCGCACCGCAAAACTGTGCCATCTACATAAGAGGCTGGTACGCGTTCTGGAAGCTTCGTGCTTGTGTCCCCTGAGATTTACTGTGTCAGAGATTTTGGAGGAAATTTTGATGGTATGACTGGCGAAGCATAAGATTCTGTATGTTAGTATAAGATCGCCACTCAAACGCCTATGGGCTATGGGGGGTAGTTCCATTTTCGACAGATGGTCTTCTTACGACAAGGTGGATATACCTTCAGCCATCTTAGTGGGCTGTCTCTGGATAGCCTCTGGAGCAGTGACGTTTTTCTTCCAGTACGGCGCACATGCATAAATGTTAACTTCCAACAGTTGCCTCACCAAGGTGCTGTAGATACGTGAGAATCTTCCCACTGAAAAATTCCAAAGAACCATACCAGGTACAACTAGCCTACTGTTGGATTTCTTCACCAACTGCATAGTTCTAATGCCAGGAGAGAGGTTTGGTGTAACGACAGTACCTAGGTCGCGCTTCTGGTGGGCAATGGCTGAGGTTACTCCGTCGAGGCGATATGTTTCAGCGCTGTGATGATGAACGTGTATTCTTCGGCTTGGACACGTCGAAGGGCGATCGATTTTTCCCGGACCATAAATACAGAGCATCCAAATCTCTTTGGGATTCTTCTGCATTATAAACACTGTAAAACGCTCCAAAGCTTCGTATCCTCAGCTTACATAACAACAGGGCGTTTTCTACTTTGGGGGGAGGGGCTCGAAAAAATGATGGATCTAGTGTAAAGCCTTGTGGCACGCCAGTTGTGGCGGTGAATGGTCTGACTAGCTCACCATTAACTTTAATTTGGTATGTGCGACAGGATATTTATTGTTTAAGCCACAAACAAGCCTAAATGCGTGAGCCGATATTATTTAATTTGTCCAGGAATGTACTGTGATTGACTTCATCGGACGCCTTCGGGAAATCTAAGAGCACAACATCAACTGGAAGGCGTTCTTTGACAGCCTTTGTCCATGCGTAAGCGGCAACCTGTAAGTTGATCATGCGTGAGTGACCTTTTCTGAAGCCATGCAGCTCCAATGCACAAAGCAAGTGATACCTAGGTGGTCCCCTACAAAATCGTCTAATAGATTCTCAATCCCTTTTGACATGTTTGGTAGTGGAGCGATCCGTATAGCGTTTATTCGATTTCACTCTTGTAGATGGGAGAGATGACACCGTGCTACAAAGCGGCTGGAATACAACCAACAAAATTGCACTGTTGAAAAAACGGGTAAGCGGTTCCGCCAGGTCACCTGTACTTTTTTTCCAGTATGAATAGGAGTATATCCTCTAGCCTCGGGGACTTATAAACGCGTAGCGAGGGTAACTGAGGGCGTACGTTAGCCGGGATGAAACTGGGGGGTGAATCCGTGAGACAATCAGGATAGAAAACCGCGGCGCAAGGTTCTGTCTCGGTGGAGTTACTGAAGACAAATACATATTGAGCACGTAATGCATCAGTCGCCTCGGAATTAGAAGAAGACTTCTAAAGGTCCCTTTAGATAGTAGCTTGCCACCTGGTCATGGCAGCCACGTGCTCGAAGGATCTTTTAGAGTAGTCAGCGATGGATCTTACAGGGGATACTTGGTGAACGTTGCGGCCAAAACGTACGGCTCCTGTGCACCGAACATGGCGCGGGTAACTCAAAATTTGATTCAAATTTTCTCGCTGTTATTGTCTACCCATTTTTTGCTCTATTGGTGCCCTGTGCATCAAAAATTACATTCGATTACTGTTATTCGTTACCGAATAACATTTATAATCATTACATATTGAAATCTTTGGGTTGCATTGTATCCGTTTCAGTATCTGTTTTAAATTGTGTATTTCTTGTATTTG